>JAJKFH010000416.1:0-10663 GCA_023333565.1 Puffinus mauretanicus | reverse complement strand
AGGTGCCCAGGAGGGGACTTGGGCGTTCAGAAGAAGACCCAGGGGTTCAGGAGAGGACCCAGGTGTCCAGGAGAGGACCAAGATGTCCAGGAGAGGACGTAGGTGCCCAGGAGGGGACTTGGGTGTTCAGGAGAAGACCCTGGCATCTGGGAGGGGACCCAGGTGTCACGGAGAGGGCTCAGGCACTCATGAGAGGACCAAGGTGCCAAGGAGATGACCCAGATGTCCAGGGGGGGAAACCCAGACCTCCAGGAGAGGATCTAGACCTCCAGGAGAGGACCCAGACCTCCAGGAGAGGATCTAGACCTCATGGAGAGGACCCAGACCTCCAGGAGAGGACCCAGGCATCCAGAAGAGGCCACGGGTACTGGGTACCTTCTGGGGAGGTGGTAGCCCCCCATCCCGAGGTAGTGCAGACGGTGCCGGGTTCTGGGAGGCAGGAGGCCACGGGGATGGGCTGGATCCTGCTGGTGAGGGTGACGGGCGTCAGGAGCTTCATCATCATGATGTCGTTGTCCTTGCTGGTGGGGTCGTAGTTGGGGTGGGCCACCAACTTCTGCACCGTCTTCTGCACCTCGCCCCACTCCCGCGTGTAGAGGTTGTGCTTGCCCAGGCGGATGGTGGTGATCCTACGGCAGGCAGGAAGGACGGGTGGGACCACAAGACCATGGCCCACGTGTGGGGCTTGGAGGTCACGGTGTGGCCACGACACTTGTGGGGCATGGTATGGTTGGGGCACGTGGGACGTGGGCAGCCTGGTCCACGTAAGGGACATAGAGACTGTGGGGTGGCCATGGCTCATGTGGGACGTGGCATGGCCGGGACACGTGTGGGACATGACATGGTCCACGTGTGGGCCATGGGGTCTGCAGCATGACCAGGACATGTGTGGGTCATGCCATGGTCCACGTGTGGACCATGGGGTCTGCAGCATGGCCACAAAACGTGTGGGACACGGCATGGTCCACATGTGGACCGTGGGGTCTGCAGCATGGCCAGGACACGTGTGGCCATGGCATGGTCCACATGGGGGCCATGGGGTCTGCAGCATGACCAGGACATGTGTGGGACATGGCATGGTCCACGTGTGGACCATGGGGTCTGCAGCATGGCCACAAAACGTGTGGGACATGACATGGTCCACGTGTGGGCCATGGGGTCTGCAGCATGACCAGGACACGTGTGGGACACGGCATGGTCCACGTGTGGACCATGGGGTCTGCAGCATGACCAGGACACGTGTGGGTCACGGCATGGTCCACATGTGGGCCATGGGGTCTGCAGCATGACCAGGACACGTGTGGGTCACGGCATGGTCCACGTGTGGGCCATGGGGTCTGCAGCATGACCAGGACACGTGTGGGACACGGCATGGTCCACGTGTGGACCATGGGGTCTGCAGCATGGCCAGGACACGTATGGGACATGGCATGGTCCACGTGTGGGCCATGGGGTCTGCAGCATGGCCAGGACACGTATGGGACATGGCATGGTCCACGTGTGGGCCATGGGGTCTGCAACATGGCCACAACACGTGGGTCATGGTACGTCCACGCGGTGGGCCATGGGCCTGCAGCATGGCCAGGACACGCGGTGGGACACGGCATGGTCCATATGTGGGCCAAGGGTTCGCAGCATGGCCAGGGACACGTGTGGCCATGGCATGTCCACGGTGGGGCCATGGGGTCTGCAGCATGACCAGGACACGGTGGTGGGACATGGCATGGTCCACGGTGGACCATGGGGTTCGGCATGGCCAGGACACGGGTGGGACACGGCATGGGTCCAATGCAGGGCCATGGGGTTCGGGTAACATGGCCACAACACGTGGGTCATGGCAGGGTCCACGCAGGGCTATGGGGTCTGCAGCATGGCCACAAAACGTGTGGGACATGACATGGTCCACGTGTGGGCCATGGGGTCTGCAGCATGACCAGGACACGTGTGGGACACGGCATGGTCCACGTGTGGACCATGGGGTCTGCAGCATGACCAGGACACGTGTGGGTCACGGCATGGTCCACATGTGGGCCATGGGGTCTGCAGCATGACCAGGACACGTGTGGGTCACGGCATGGTCCACGTGTGGGCCATGGGGTCTGCAGCATGACCAGGACACGTGTGGGACACGGCATGGTCCACGTGTGGACCATGGGGTCTGCAGCATGGCCAGGACACGTGTGGGCCATGGGGTCTGCAGCATGGCCAGGACACGTGTGGGACATGGCATGGTCCACGTGTGGGACACGGCATGGTCCACGTGTGGGCCATGGGGTCTGCAGCATGACCAGGACACGTGTGGGACATGGCAAGGTCCACGTGTGGACCATGAGGTCTGCAGCATGACCAGGCCACCTGTGGCCATGGCATGACCCACGTGTGGGACACGTCTAGACCACAGAGACCACCCGCCTGACCATCACCTACGTAGGACCACGACACCTGTGGCCCCATGAAGACCACGCCACGTAGGACCGGTGGCACAAGGGGTTGCAAGGGACACGACGCCAACGGGACACGCAAGACGTCACCCTTACCCCGGCATGGTGCAGTGGGCCGCCGTCACCACCCACTGCCGGGCCACCAGGACACCACCGCAGTAGAGCCTGTCCGTGTCGAGGATGGCCACCTGCCACGGTTGTGAGTGGGGTTGGCAGTCCATCCCCCCCACCACGCGCGTTTCACCCGTCACCGAGGACCCTGCAAGAGATGAAGGACACGGTTTTAATGCCACCGCACGCCGGTCTCCACCACTTGTTGCCTCCTCCACCCCCTGCACTCACCCGTGGATGCCACCAAGACCAAGGTGCCCAGCAACTTCACCGTGTCCCATAGCCTGGGGGTCACCATGGCTCGCAACTCCATCGCCGTGGCCGCTGTGGGGCAGAGGTGTTAATCCCATGATGGGGGTGGGGTGGGGTGGGGTGGGGTTGCCTTTCGTGGCTTCACCTGGACCTTCTGCCCCATTCCAGGAGAAGGTGAGATGTTTCTTGGGGCAGCGTGGTACCTCCACACATTTTTTTGGGGGGGGGCATTGTGATAGCTCTCCATCATTTTTTGGGGGGGGATGGGGGGGGCATTGCGATAGCTCGCCATCATTTTGGGGTGTCCCCCCCCCACCCTTCGGTTCCCTCCACCCAGCTGTCGGAGCTCCACAATTCGCCCCGTCATCGCGCTTTTGCAAGGGTGACATCATTCTCCCCAGCGCCACGGCGGCAATCAACACAAGTCATCGTTAATGAAGCCCTTAATTACGGGCTCCACCAACTCCTCCGCCTTCCCCCTCCTTGTCTTGAGGCGATTGACCTCCCAGAACCTCACAACTGCCCTCGGATGCCTCCCTCGGGCAGGGGCTTGTGGGTCGTGGTCCCTAGAGATATGGGTCGTGGTCCTCCTCCCCCCCCCCCCCACGGTTGGTTCTTCAAGGCTATGGGTTGGAGGCACCCTTGGATGTGGGTCATCGCTCCCCGTGGAGATGGGTTGGGGGGGGTTGCAAGGAGGTGGGTCATTGTGGTTGTGGGTCGTGGTGGCCCATGGTTGTGGGTCATGGTTCTCCGTGGGTCATGGTTCCTCAGGGCCATGGGTGATGGTTCCCCAGGGGTCTGAGTCACGGTTCGCCGTGGCCGTGGGTTGGAGGCACCCATGGCTCGGAGTCATGGTCTCCCATGGGTTGAAGGCACCCATGGCTACGGGTTATTGGTCCCCATGAACGTGGGTCACGGTTCCTCATGGCAATGGGTCATTGCTCCCCATGGAAGAGGGTTGTGGGCCCCATGGAAGTGGGTCAAGGCTCCACGTGACTGTGGGTCACGGTTCCCATGGCCATGGGTTGGAGCCACCCATGGGTGTGGGTCACCACTCCCTGTGGCCATGTGCCATGGGTCCCACAGATAAAGGAAATGGGTCCCATGGGCGCGGGTCATTGCTCCCCATGGACATGGGAGGTGGGCCCCATGGCCAGAGGTGGTGGGCCCCAAGGACATGGGTGGTGGTTCCCTGCGAAGAGGCTGGGTGAGGATGGGAGGCTGAAGATGGAGGGATGGAGAGGGAGGGGAGATGGAGAGGGAGGGAGGGATGTGGGGAAGGTGAGATGGGACCGGCACGGAGAAGGAGGCAGGGATGGAGATCATGGATGGAGGGATGGAGACCATGGATGGAGGGATGGAGATCATGGACGGAGGGATGGAACAAGCATGGAGAAGGAAGGAGGGATGGAGAGCATGGATGGAGGGATGGAGATCGTGGATGGAGGGATGGAGATCGTGGACGGAGGGATGGAGATCGTGGATGGAGGGATGGAGCAAGCATGGAGAAAGAAGGAGGGATGGAGATCATGGACGGAGGGATGGAGATCATGGACGGAGGGATGGAGGAAGCGTGGAGAAGGAGGGATGGAGTGATCATGGAGAAGAAGGGATGGATGGAGATCTGGGATCAAGGGAGGAAGCAAACATGGAGAAGGAAGGAAGGATGGAGATGAGGGACAGAGGGATGGAGCAAGCCTGGAGAAAGGAGGATGGGGATCAGGGATGGTGGAAACATGGAAAAGGGAAGGAAGGATGGAGATCAGGGACGGAGCAAGCCTGGAGAAGGAAGGAAGGATGGAGATCATGGACGGAGCAAGCCTGGAGAAGGAAGGATGGAGACCAGGGATGGAGGGATGGGTCAAACATGGAGAAGGAGGGGTGGATGGAGACCAGGGATGGAGGGATGGGTCAAATATGGAGAAGGAGGGGTGGATGGAGACCAGGGATGGAGGGATGGGTCAAACATGGAGAAGGAGGGGTGGATGGAGACCAGGGATGGATCAAACTTGGGGAAGGAAGGCTGGATGGACATCAGGGATGAAGCAAGTAAGAAGAAAGGATGGCTGGAGACCAGGGGCAGCAGGTGGAAAGAATGACCAAGGACCATGACCTCTTGCTGAAGGGGTCCCATCACCCCACCCCCCCCACCCCCCCCCCCACCCCCCCCCATCCCGACAAACCTCTCCGCAGGTCCCCGCTGTGCCCCCGTCGGGGGCCGGGGTTGGGGGGGGGGGGGTGGGGTGGGGTGAGGGTGGGGCCACCCCTTTCCTTCCTCCCGGTTGAGTTTTCCCTCTTCTCGGTCGCCGTCCCCCTCCCGGGCTGCGAGGAACGGGAGCAAAATCCTCAGGTTTTTGGGTGGGGGTGGGGTGTCTCCACACCCCCCCACCCCACCCCACCCCCCCCCCACCACCACCTTTAAAACCCTCCGCCCGTAAAAAAAGAAACCGTCCCGACCGCTGCCAACCGCCGCCGCCGCCGCCAACCGCCGCCGCCGCCAACCGCCGCCGCCAACCGCCGCCGCGCCCGTCCCTCCCACGTGAACACCCGAGGTTTTATAACGGCGTCGGGTGCCCGTCCCACCCCGGGGCTGAGCTGGAGGCGTCCGAAGGGGCGCGAGAAAGACGCCCGGGTGCCTCCTTCTCCTTAATCCCTCGGCGTTTTTTTTTTTCCCTTGGCACCCGCCTGGCTTTGCTTCACGTCGGGAGGAGCCGATTGGTTGGGATCGGGTCGCGGCGGCGACGGGGTTGCCGATTGGCTGGCCGGGTGATTGGAGGCGGAAGGGGCGCGGAGGTGGTGGTTGGTGTCGGGGGCGGGGGGGGTGAAGCTGTTGGAAATGCGAGGTAGGGGATTGGGCGGTCGCGTCGGAGGGCAACGCGTGCTATTGGTCAGCGGCTTGGGAGATCAAGGTGATGTGATTGGGCCAGTGAGTTTGGAAATGGGCCAGTCGGCTTTTGGAGGTGTTCATTGGCTAACGGCTTCGGAGATCGGCACGCGCTATTGGCCGGTTGCTAAAAGCCAGCAAATTCTATTGGTGGGTGTTGGAAACCAGCACGTGCTGATTGGCCAACCGGCTTTGGAGATCACCATGTGTTGGTTGGCCAACCAGCTTCAGAGATCAACACGTGCTGGTTGGCCAGCAAGCTTCGGACGTGCTGGTTGGCCAATCAGCTTTAGAGACCGGCGCATGTTAATTGGCTGAAATTAAGACATCGGCACGTACCAATTGGCTGGCCAGTTTTGGAGACCAGCTGATTGGCCAATCAGCTTTGGAGACCATCAGGCACAGGTTGGCTGGAGCAGAAGACCGAAGCTGTTGCACGTGGTTCTCCAGCGCTTTCGTGGGGCGTCCACGTGACCGTGGTCAACACACGCGTGCACACGCAGACCCCGACGTGACAACAGACCTCCACACGTCCACGACACACGTCCACACGTCCATGACACATGTCCACACCTCCACACGTCTGCGACACACGTACACATATCCATGACACATGTCCACATGTCCACGACACACGTCCACACGTCCACACGTCCACACGTCCACATGTCCGTGACACACGTCCACACATCCATGACACACGTCCACACGTCCACACGTCCACAGCACATGTCCGCGACACACGTCCACACGTCCACAACACACGTTCACACATCCATGACACACGTCCACACGTCCACGACATATGTCTGCATGTCCCTGACACATGTCCAGACGTCCCCAAGACGTGTCCACAACACATGTCCACACGTCCATAACACATGTCCACAACACACGTCCACATGTCCATGACGCATGTCCACATGTACATGACACATGTCCATACATCCACGACACACGTCCACGTGTCCACGACACACGTCCACACATCCACAACACATGTCCACACGTCCATGACACACGTCCACATGTCCCCAACACACGTCCACACGTCCCCAACACACATCCACACGTCCAGATGGTCACAACACATGTCCACATGTCCCTGACACATGTCCACATGTCCACAACACGTGTCCACACGTCCACAACACACGTCCACACGTCCCCAACACACATCCACATGTCCACAACACATGTCCACACGTCCAGATGGCCACAACACATGTCCGCATGTCCCTGACACATGTCCACACGTCCCCAACACATGTCCACACGTCCCCACGTCCCCAACACATGTCCACACGTCCCCAACACACGGCCACATGTCCCCAACACATGTCCACGTGTCCCCAACACATGTCCATATATGCACAACACACGTCCACACGTCCCCAACACATGTCCACACGTCCCCACGTCCCCAACACATGTCCACATGTCCCCAACACATGTCCACATGTGCACAACACACGTCCACACGTCCCCAACACATGTCAACACGTCTCCATGTCCCCAACACATGTCCACACGTCCCCAACACACGTCCACACGTCCCCAACACATGTCCACACGTCCCCACGTCCCCAACACACGTCCCCACGTCCCCATGTCCCCAACACATGTCCCCACGTCCCCAACACATGTCCACACGTCCCCACGTCCCCAACACATGTCCCCACGTCCCCACGTCCCCACGTCCCCACCACCCGTCCCCACGTCCACCACCCACGTCCACCACACGCGTTTACCCACCGGTGCACCCCCCCACCCCCCCCCCAGCGCACACCCATGGGTGCACACTCGCACTAGAGGGTGCTGTCACCCTGCGCCGCTTCCACGTGAGTTGGGGCGGGGCTTCCAGCCGGGGGGGGGGGGGGGGGGGGGGGGGGGGGGGGGGGGGGGGGGGGGGGCGTGGCCAGCAGGTGGGAAGGGCAGGGCTCGCACCCTCCCTGCGTAAATCCCAAGCGGGTGTAAATGGTGTAAACAGGGCGGTGCGGCTTCTCGGGCGGAGCTGCACGCCACGGGCTTGGCCCGACTGGTTCTCTCGTGGGGGGGGGGGGGGAGGCCCCTCGTTAGCGGCCGCCTCATTAGCGAGCTCTTAATTGGCACCAATTAGGGCGCCCACGCGCTCCCAGGAGGAGCCAGCACCCTGGTTTACAAAGCCTGTGATAACCCCAGGTGGCCCGGGGTGGTGGGGGGGGCCCATGGGGTGTCCCCAGCAGATGGGGGTGGGGTCGTGGGGTGGTCTCGTGGTTGGGGGGGGGGAACAGGTGGGACCATGGGGCGCTGGTCGTGGTCTCCAGAGGTGGACACGTGTGATGGTGACGTGTCGGTCGTGGCCATATCGGTGGTGGTGGGTCACCGTTCGTGGGTTCACATGGGTGTCCTCCAGGCTTGGACATGTGTGTCCTCTTGCTGTGGACATACGTGGCCTCCAGACATGGACATAGGTGTCCTCCAGACCTGGACATGTGGCTTCCAGACGTGGACACGTGTGGCCATGGATTGCCAGCTGTGTCCTCCAGATCTGGACACGCGTGGTCATGGATTGCCAGCTGTGTCCTCCAGATCTGGACATAGGTGGCCTCCAGACCTGGACAGGTGGCCTCCAGACCATGGACATGTGGCCTCCAGACGTGGACATGTGTCGGTCATGGATTGCCAGCTGTGTCCTCCAGACCTGGACATAGGTGGCCTCCAGACCTGGACATGTGGCCTCCAGACGGACATGTGTGGTCATGGATTGCCACCTGTGTCCTCCAGACCTGGACATGCGCGTGTCCTCTCGATCCTGGACATCAGTGTCCTCCAGACCTCAACATATGTCTTCTAGGCTGGACACGGGTTGCCTGTCAGCACCAGATATGTGGTTACAGGTTGCCACTCATAGCCACCAGCATCAGATACACATGTCCATGAGTGTCCCACCATGGGCACGCAGCACCTGAAGTATGGTTACGGGTTGCCACCGTGGCCACCAGCACCAGAAGTGTGGTTACAGGTTGCCACCATGGCCACCAGCACCAGATACACATGTCCATGAGTGTCCCACCATGGCTACCAGCACCTGAAGTATGGTTACAGGTTGCCACCGTGGCCACCAGCACCAGAAGTGTGGTTACAGGTTGCCACCATGGCCACCAGCATCAGATACACATGTCCATGAGTGTCCCACCATGGCCACCAGCACCTGAAGTATGGTTACAGGTTGCCACCATGGCCACCAGCACCAGATACACATGTCCATGAGTGTCCCACCATGGCTACCAGCACCTGAAGTATGGTTACAGGTTGCCACCGTGGCCACCAGCACCAGAAGTGTGGTTACAGGTTGCCACCATGGCCACCAGCATCAGATACACATGTCCATGAGTGTCCCACCATGGCCACCAGCACCTGAAGTATGGTTACAGGTTGCCACCATGGCCACCAGCACCAGATACACATGTCCATGAGTGTCCCACCATGGCTACCAGCACCTGAAGTATGGTTACAGGTTGCCACCACGGCCACCAGCACCAGAAGTGTAGTTACAGGTTGCCACCACGACCACCAGCACCAGCTATGTGGTTACAGGTTGCCACCATGGCCACCAGCATCAGATACACATGTCCATGAGTATCCCACCATGGCCACCAGCACCTGAAGTATGGTTACAGGTTGCCACCATGGCCACCAGCACCAAACATGGATGGCCACGAGTTGGCCACCATGGCCACCAACCCCAACCCTCACAACTGGGGCCATTTCCTCACTCTGCTCATGGTGGCCATGATCCTCCCACACCTCCCCCCAGTCCCATGGCGTTGAGGTCCATGGGATGGTGGAAGGTAGCCACAGGATGGTGGAAGGTAGCCATGGGATGGTGGAAGGTAGCCACGGGACAGTGGAAGGCGGCCACGTTTCACAGGGCTTTATTCCAGGAGCTCTTCCCCGGCGTGCAGGGATGGGAGAAGGGAGAAGAAGACCCCCGGGTGTTTTGGGGGACGGGGTGAGGAGAGGACCCTTCCTTTTGGGCGTGGCTTAGGTGTGGCTGTTCCTCCTCATGATGTCATGGATCCAAGGGGTGAACTCGCAGACGCGGGTGTAGACGCCCGGCTTGCCCCGTCGCCCGCAGACCTGCATGCCCCACGACACGATGCCCTGCAGCTCCTCCCTGCACACCAGTGGACCACCCGAGTCACCCTGGTGGAGAGAAGAACCCCATGAGATGACCCCATGGGGGGGGGGGGTCACCCAAACACCCCCCCCCGCCCCCAACTTCACCCCATGGGGATCCCTTGGGTCTCATGGTTGGCCCTTGGGCACCGCCATGGCCTGTAGGGTCAGGGCATGGAGACCACCATGTCCTATAGGGTCATGGCATGGAGACCACCGTGCCCTATAGGGTCATGGCATGGAGACCACCGTGCCCTATAGGGTCAGGACATGGAGACCATCATGGCCTATAGGGTCACAGCATGGAGACCACCGTGCCCTATAGGGTCACAGCATGGAGATCACCGTGCCCTATAGGGTCAGGGCATGGAGACCACCGTGCCCTATAGGGTCAGGGCATGGAGACAACCACACCCTAGAGGGTCACAGCATGGAGATCACCGTGCCCTATAGGGCCAGGACATGGAGACCACCATGTCCTATAGGGTCACGGCATGGAGACAACCATGGCCTATAGGGTCAGGGCATGGAGACAACCACACCCTATAGGGTCACAGCATGGAGATCACCGTGCCCTATAGGGTCAGGGCATGGAGACCACCATGCCCTATAGGGTCAGGGCATGGAGACCACCGTGTCCTGTAGGGTCATGGCATGGAGACAACCATGGCCTATAGGGTCAGGGCATGGAGACAACTACGCCCTAGACGGTCACAGCATGGAGACCACCATGTCCTATAGGGTCACAGCATGGAGACCACCATGGCCTATAGGGTCAGGGCATGGAGATCACCGAGCCCTATAGGGTCACAGC
>JAJKFH010002193.1:0-11894 GCA_023333565.1 Puffinus mauretanicus | reverse complement strand
GGTCCTGGTCGGTCCCACCACGGGGTCCTGGTCGGTCCCACCAT
The DNA here is from genome assembly GCA_023333565.1 of Puffinus mauretanicus. Taxonomy (NCBI): domain Eukaryota; kingdom Metazoa; phylum Chordata; class Aves; order Procellariiformes; family Procellariidae; genus Puffinus; species Puffinus mauretanicus. Next base: position 11,850 of record JAJKFH010002193.1, on the reverse strand, counting down.
GGGATCCCTGATTGGTCCCACCATGGGATCCCTGGTCGGTCCCACCACGGGGTCCTGGTCAGTCCCACCACGGGGTCCTGGTTGGTCCCACCATGGGATCCCTGGTCGGTCCCACCACGGGGTCCTGGTTGGTCCCACCATGGGATCCCTGGTTGGTCCCACCACGGGGTCCTGGTCGGTCCCACCACAGGATCCCTGGTCGGTCCCACCACGGGGTCCTGGTCGGTCCCACCACGGGGTCCTGGTCGGTCCCACCATGGGATCCCTGGTTGGTCCCACCACGGGGTCCTGGTCGGTCCCACCACAGGGTCCCTGCTTGGTCCCTCATCATCATCCGAGCGCTCTCCTGACATCACCTCTCAGCATCCTCTAATTAGATGTTCTGAGCCCTGCTACCAAATCCGTCAGACACGTTATCACCCAGCCAGCAATTAGCAGGACGCCGTAGCCCTTCGCCCCGCACCGTGGCCGGTCCATCGGCTCGGTCCATCGGCCTCTCGGTGTGGCCAAGCTCTGACGTCCCGCCTGCGTCGGGAGGGTTGAGCCTTGCTTTCCTGGAAGTACAAATTGGGCATAAGCTCCTGTTGAGCATCGTTTTATCTCCTGCTGGGGTGTCCTGGTCCGGACAGAGCCTTACAAATGGGAGAATTTAGGTTGGGAAGGACTGAGAAACGTGGCCGGGGAGGGGAGGTGAAGTCAAACGCTTGCGGGAGAGCTGGAGTGGGAAAACCAGTGCTCCCCGCTCTGCCCTTCCCTAGGATTTAAGACCTGCGTCCTCACCAACAACTGGGTGGACGACAGCGCCGGGCGGCTCTTCACGGCCACGCTGATGAACCTCCTGCGCCGTCACTTCGACCTGGTGATCGAGTCCTGCCGGCTCGGAGCGCGGAAGCCGGATCCCGAGATCTACACCTACGCCCTGGACGCGCTGCAGGCGAAGCCGCAGGAGGTACGGCCATCACCCTAAAAACAGGGCACGGGGGGTCCCTCCAAGCACCCAAAGTCCTTGGCCGAACCCAGTGGCCGCCCGTCCCGGGGTGCTGAGCCCGGCTCTCGCTGGTGTATCTCCAGGTCATCCTCCTGGACGACATCGGGGAGAACTTGAAGCCGGCCCGGGAGATGGGCATGGCCACCGTCCTCGTCAGGGACACCGAAACCGTCCTGAAGGAGCTGGAGGAGCTCTCGGGTGTCCAGGCACGTAGAGGTGGTCTGGGTCCCCTCTGTCCCCTGCTTTCCTGGGGATCCTGGACCTCTTCTGCAGAGCCAGGAGGGATGGGCTCGAGCTTCTGGGTCTTGCCGTGATGGGTGCAGGACTTGTGGGTGGCTTTGGAAATGAATGGGATGGGGGCCATGAACTCCAGCAAATCCTGCCCACCCCCGGTAACCTCATCCCCCGGACCTGCTGAGCCGTGTCTATCTCAACCGCATGGACGTCCCACCAGCAGCAGGGTGGTGGGGATGTCCCGTGGAGCTCCAGCCTTGCTCAGGAGCTCACCCTCAGCTCCTCACCCCGCAGCTTCTCACGCAAGAAGAGCCGCTGCCGACTGCGTGTGATCCATCCGACGTGACCCACGGATACGTGCCCATCCGGGTAGGGCGAAGGGGACTGCCTCAGTGCCAAGCTGTCCCTGGGCCTGGCAGGGGCTTGGGAGGGGGGCAGGCATCCTGGGAGGGTGTTGAGCCCCATGGATGGGTGTGCCAGCTGAGGGGTGGCTTGTTGGGTTGTCCACCCTCCTGCGTGGGCTGCTCTGGGTGAGGGGTGCTGAGCTACCCCATCGTTGAGGTCTTCTCCATCGTTGAGGTCTTCTCCATCGTTGAGGTCTTCTCCATCCACCCCAGGGGCCAAAACGTGCTCGTGTAGCTCCGGGATGCTGGGCTGGAGGGGGTGGTGGGCTCCCACTCCTGGTGGCCAACGATGGGTGGAGGGTTGGGGGCCACCCGCAGCCGGCGAGGGCTCTCTGTCCCTCCAGCCCGGCGTCCAGCTGCACTTCGTGGAAATGGGGCACGGCCCCGTCGTCTGCCTCTGCCACGGCTTCCCCGAGTCCTGGCTCTCCTGGCGCTACCAGGTGAGGGAGGAGACGGGGAGGAGGGTGGACCACGGGGGTTGGCGGGGGGATGCTGGAGCGCGGTGGAGGGGGTGCATGGCCACCACTCCTGGGGGGTCCTGGGGCTGTCCCACCACCCTGCCTTGAGCCTTGAGGGACACGGGACACAGCCCAGGAGCGTTCCCCACCCTCCAGCCTCCCCAGCCCACGCTTGCCCTCCTGGGGACATCTCCGGGCACGGCCAGCACGTGCTTGGGTGGGCAGATGCAGGATGGGTGCTGGTGCTGGGGGAGAGGGGGGTCCGGGGGTCTCTGTGTCCTTCGGAGGCTGCTGCTTTCCCTCCTAGATCCCAGCTTTGGCTGATGCCGGCTTCAGGGTGATCGCTCTGGAGATGAAGGGCTACGGGGAGTCCACGGCCCCGCCGGGTGAGCTGGGCTTGCCGGGACGTAGCGGGAACGGGGCTGGAGCTGCCAACCCCAAGGAGGAGATGGGTGGAGGAGTCTTCTCCTGGGGAGGGGGGTGGAAGGTGTCCTGCTCCTCCCGCAGCCCCGGCAGCTCAGCTGGATGCAAAACACATCCTTAGAAACGTGTGGATGTTAAAATGATGGCGATTCTGTCTTCCGTGCAGATGTGAAAGAATATTCCCAGGAGCAGATATGCAAGGTGAGGAGCTGCAGGGCACGGACGTGGGCAGGATGAGTGCGGTGTGGGCTGGTGGGGCATGAGCCCAGGCAGGATCTGACCCTTTCTCTCCTCCTTTCCCCAGGACCTGGCGGTTTTCCTGGACAAACTGGTGAGGAGCCCCCCGCCATGGGTCCCTCCTTCTTGGCAAGGTTTGGGCGCGTGTCCCCCCCGGCTGCCCTTCGCCTCTTCCTCCCCAGGCAGGGACAGCGGAGCTTCTCGGTGACTTTGTCCCATGCAGGGACAGCTCTCCGGTAACTTCGGTCCCAAACCCTTAGGGTAGCACAAGCCCCGTCTTTGTGTTCCCCGTGGGTGGGATTTTAGGGATGGGGATGCTCGTACAACCCATTGCCAGTGGGGAGAAGCCATCCTTGGGAGGGTCTCCAGCTCTGCGTCACCTTCTCCTGGACCTTGTGTCCTCGTGGAGGACGGGGAGGTGGGCTGGTGGCATCCCGGGCTCGGTGGGGTTTTGCTAAGGCGGCGAGATACTCGTGGAGAAGGATGCTGGGCTGCATCCCCTCTGCCCCCCCTTGAACCCCGACCGCTGCATCCCCTCTGCCCCCCCCTTGAACCCCGACTGCAGCAGCTCCCAAGGGGCTGGGGTGGCCGGGGGACCAAGGCTGCCCCTTGGCACGGCTCGAGTCCGGCGTCATCGCGGCACCTGATCCGCTTGGGTTTTGGGAGCTCCGGGTTTAATTCCCGTCCCGGCGAGGGGCTGGGGTTGATTTCTGCGCCTTTTGAAAGAGGTGAAGTGGAAGGGAAGGCGGCCCAGGCTGCGAATGCCAACATCTCCAGGGCTTTTTCCTTGTGAAACGGCTCCCAGGGGAGCGAGTCCTTCCGAAAGCAAGGCGCTAAAAAAAAAAAAAAAGAAACAAGGGGGGGAAAAAAAAAAAAAGCCCTTGAGGTTTTGCAAGGGCTCCTTGTGCGAGGAGCGGTGCTGGTTTTGTGCCGGCGTGGGAGCAGGGATGGGTTTTTCGGGAGGGGACCAAGCCGGGCGTCGCGGGGGCTGCAGCTCCGGTTTGGTGCCCAGCAGGCGAGGGTAAATCACCCTGATTTTTTTTCGCTGGGGCATTGCCTTCCCGCTGGATTAAAAATGATGAGGGAAACGGACAGCAGGGTGCCCGTGGATGCGCAGCCCGGCAAGGGGGTGGGCGCCCGCTTTGCTTCGGGGTGAGCCGGGTAGATGGGATGCGAGGTCGTGGCATCCCGTATGGATGGGTTCTCCCTGCTCCTCCGCTACCGTCGGGGCCCATCCTGCTCCTCTCCCCTCCCTGGGGAGCTCCTTCGCCCTCCCCTGGGACAACCCGGGGGAGTTTGGGGAAGATAAATGACTTCATGAAGCTTCCGATGATGTTTGAGCCCATTTCTGGGATGCAAAGGATGCAGAAGCGGTCCAGGAGCCGGCCCGGTGATGGCCAGGGATGGTGGGATGGAACCCATCGGCCCCGGGGGGACCCGCTCAGCCCCACATCGGAGATGGGAGCTGCCGGGAGCCCCCCCAAACCCTCTGCCCCCCTTGGGGGGGGTCTCAGACGCTGGGTTTGACGCCGTCGGATGGCAGCGAGCAGGGCTCGCCAGCACGCAGCCGGCCCCGAGCCGCATCCGCCGGGAGGGAATTTTAATTACGCTTCTAAATATCAGCTAATTATGAACTGGCTGCTACATTGTCAGGAGCGTGGGTTTTAATTGGATTTATTTGTAGGTGCCCAGAGGGGTCAGGAAGCAGGAATGGAGCTGGGGGGGGAACAGTGAGCTCGGCGTGCCCGGCCCCGGGGACGCTGTGAGCCCCTTCCCAGAGGGGCTGGGGGTTTATTCGGCTGCGCCGATACCGCGTCGTTCCCCGTGCGGCGGGGGGGACCCGTGCGGGTGATCCCAGGGGATGAGCAGGCTCCAGACATGTTTTCGGTGGATAATATCGAACCCCTTTCCTCCGGAGGGCCCAGGTACTTGAAATGTTTATTTAAGTCGGAGCAAATTGCTTTGGGTGATCAGGTAACGCTTGTTCCTTGGGGGAAAAAAAGGAAAAAAAGGGAAAATGTTGCTGTTTTCTGATCTCTTTGCTGCAAGTCGCCTCTCGGGTGCTGCTTTTGGGGTGCAGCCGCGGGGGCAGGGGCTCACGGCCCCCCTCCCCACAGGGCATCCCACAAGCCGTGCTGGTGGGCCACGACTGGGGCGGCGCCGTGGTCTGGAACATGGCTCTCTTCTACCCCGAGAGGGTGAGGTGGGTCCTTGGGGACCGGCTGTACCCCCCCGCCGGGTCCCTCCCGCATCCTGTCCTGTCCCGACAGCAAAGCCCCAGCTTGCCCGGGGCACCCCAAATCCAGGTGCGATGCTGACTGTGCCCCCCCCCGTGATGTCCCAGAGCCGTGGCCTCGCTGAACACCCCGTACCGACCCGCCAACCCCGCTGTGGACATCGTGGAGAAGATGAAAACCTATCCCATCTTTGATTACCAGTTCTATTTCCAGGAGCCGGTGAGTCTGGGACCAAAAGTTTTATCCTCCACCCCTCTTTTGGGGCTTAACCCCCCCCCCCAAGTATGGGGACATGCCCATGTCGGGGTCCCCAGCTCATGGCTGGGCATCGCCTGCCCCATAGCCGTGGGACTCCCCCCAGCTGCAGGTGGCTCGTGGTCCCCCTGCCAGACCTTGTTCCCATGCTGAACTCTGCCCAAAACCATCCCCAGCCTCCACCCGAGCCCCGAGGGGCGGCAGGATCCGGCCCCGGGGTGGGTTGGGTCCCTGGGGAGGGCTGGCATCACCCGCGGGGCTTCCTCCCCCCGTGCAGGGCGTCGCAGAAGCAGAGCTGGAGAAGGACATCGGCCGGACCCTGAAGGTCCTGATCCGTTCCACGCGCCAGGGGGTAAGTGTGGGGCTGGGGGTGGACCTGGGGTGGGAGCAGAGGGCTTCCCAGCCTGCCCGTGGCCAGCCCAGCCTGGTGTCCTCTCCAAGCCCTGCTAGCTTTGTTGGGGCTCTGCCCGTAGCACCCTCTCCCGTTCCACCTCGCCTGTGCCAGGAGCCAGAAGCTTCAGGGATGGCCCACAGTGACCCTCAGGCATGCCCCACCCCGCGTCTGCCCTCCTTTTGCTGCCTGTCTGCGGTAAAGTCTGCATTCAGTCAGCCATCAGTAGGGACCAGAGTGAACGCATCCTTGTGAGCAGCAGCGCAGGGCCCGCACCTCTTTAGGACTCAAAGCTGACCCTGAGTAGGGATTGAGAAGACCTCTAGAAAGCTGTGTGGCCTGGGGAACAGCAGATTTGCGGGGCGACTGTCTCGGCGTGGCCCGACAGAAGCTCCCGCTCTCCCTCTGCCCTCGCAGTGCCGGTGCCGCTCGCTTCCTTAACCCCTGCAGATGTTCACATCTCGCTTCAGGGTGAAAAACCTTTGCGGTTTAAAATAACAGCGCCCCGGGAGCACGAGGGAGGCCGTGCCTCGCCGGCGGCATCCTTCTGGCAGCCACGCCGCCTGCTCCCGGCTCCGCAGCCCGGGGCTGCGCAGTCATTTCCTGCATCCCTTGGGATACAGCGATGCTCGGTGTCAGCTCCTGGCTCTGTTTCCCGGGGCTGCACAGTCGGTTCCTGCATCCCTCGGAATGCAGCAATGCTTGGTGCCTGCTCCCAGCTCCACAGCCCAGGGCTGCATGGTTGGTTCCTGCATCCCTCGGGATGCAGCGATGCTCGGTGCCTGCTCCCAGCTCCACAGCCCAGGGCTGCATGGTTGGTTCCTGCATCCCTCGGGATGCAGCGATGCTCGGTGCCTGCTCCCAGCTCCACAGCCCAGGGCTGCATGGTTGGTTCCTGCATCCCTCGGGATGCAGCAATGCTCAGTGCTTGCTCCCAGTTCCACAGCCCAGGGCTGTGAGGTCGATTCCTGCATCCCTTGGGATGCAGCGATGCTCGGTGCTTGCTCCCAGCTCCGCAGCCCAGGGCTGCATCCCTCAGGATGCAGTGCTGCTCAGTACCGGCTCCCAGCTCCATGGTCTGGGGCTGCACAGTTGGTTCCTGCATCCCTCGGGATGCAGCGATGCTCGGTGCCTGCTCCCAGCTCCACAGCCCAGGGCTGCATGGTTGGTTCCTGCATCCCTCGGGATGCAGCGATGCTCGGTGCTGGCTCCCGGCGAGGAGCGACATGGAGCCCCAAGTCTGCCTGGCAGCCACGGGGAGCCCCCCGGGGATGGGTTCCCCCCTGGGTGCCGCTCCCTGCCTGCCCTCGCTCCCCTCTCTCCGCAGGACCGCCTGCCCTGCGCGCTCAACTTCCACAGGGTCCGGGAGCGAGGTAAGGGGGGTGGGATGGCGCGGGTGGGATGGCGCGGGTGGGATGGCGCGGGTGGGATGGGACATGGCAGCAGTGCTGTGCCTCCTGTTGCAGGGGGGCTGCTGGTGGGCTTCCCAGAAAACCCCCCCGCCAGCCAGATCCTGCCCGGCCCCGAGCTGCAGTACTACATCCAACGCTTCCAGAAATCCGGCTTCAGGTAGGGGCAGGAGCCCGGGGGACTGGTGGGGTACCCCCCTCTGCAGAAGGGGGACCCCCAAACCCGCCGAGGCCTTGCTTTATAACCCCAAGAAGGGGCGAGGTTGGCGGGGGGAGGCTGCTTTCTCCTTGCAGGCTCTTCCCGTGCCGGCGGTGCCCTGGGCACTGGGATGGTCCCCGCGGTGGTGTCGGCAGGAGCCGAGTCCCAGCATCTCCACCCCATTCCCCTCTCTCCCAGTGGCCCCTTGAACTGGTACCGCAACATGCGACCCAACTGGAGCTGGGCACTCTCTGCCAAGGACAGGAAGGTGGGGACTGATCCTGTCCCATGGGCAGCATTTCCAGACCCAGCACCTTCCCCACCTTGGCACCTGTGTCCCCTACAGATCACGATGCCAGCGCTGATGGTCACAGCCGGGAAGGACGTGGTGCTGCATCCCAACATGAGCAGGGGCATGGAGGAGTGGGTAAGCCGGCGTGGTCCCGTCCCATCCCAGCCCTGCCCCATGCGCCGGAGCCATCCCGCTTCCATAAAATCCCACCACGGGAGAGCCCCGGGGCAGGTCCATCCTGCAGAGATGGGCTGGATTTGGCCCAGATATGGGGACATCGCTTGATAAGGGGGGACAGGCTGATACGGGGAGGGGGGGACGTCTGCCACAGGCGGCAGGCAGGAGGGGGTTTGCTTTTGCCAAAAGGACGAGCTGGGGATGGGCGCGACCCCCGCCAAACATGCCGGATCCTGGCACAAACCACCCCCTTTCCACTCCCTGCATCCCGCCGTAGATCCCGCGGCTGCGCCGGGAGCACATCGAGGAGTGCGGGCACTGGACGCAGATGGAGAGGTACGGGGGCGCGCGGCCTCGCTCCGTGGGAGCTGGGCTCCCCCATCTCCCCGGGGATGCCGGCTGCCCCCCAACCCTGTGCCATCCCCCCAGGCCGGCGGCGCTGAACAGGATCCTGGTGGAGTGGCTGGAGGGGCTCCCCCCCGACACCCCCCTGCCCAAGATCTCCAGGCTGTGAGCGGGGCGGCGGGCAGAGCCCTGCCCCGTGCCGTCCCTCCGCCCCGGGGCGGGTTTCTGCCTTTCAGGGTTTGATTTTTTACCTTTAGGGTTTGATTTTTTTGCCTTCAGGGTTTGATTTTTTTTTTTTTTTCCCACCTTTAGGGTTTGATTTCTATTTTTTGGGGGGGTTGATGGGTGGAAGTGATGGCTGAGCCAGGGCTGGGAGGAGGGTGGCACAGAGCATCGCTCCTGCAGCTAAAAGGGTCCCGGTGAGCTCTCGTGGAGGTCCCGGGAGATGGTTTAGGGCTGGACCCGTCCCCGTGCCATGGCAGGGGCTGCCACATCACCCCGACCCCATCCCAGGGGCTTCCCTCGCTCGGGGGTTTGGCCGGAGCATCCCGGGTTGTGGTGGTTGGTTTTGGTGTGGAGGTTTTAAGGCATTAATAATAATTAATGCTGCCTGAGAAATCGCCTTCTGCCTTGTAACGTTGAGAAATAAAGCACAAAGTCACCCGGACACCTCAGCCCTCCCCGGGGTCCTGAGGGTGCAGGTTCCTGCAGCACCTCGCTGCCTCTTCCCCTCCTCCCCGTGGCCCGTCCCCGTGGTGCCAGGGCTCAGCCCCTGCCTGCAGCCACCTTCCCCGAGCTCCCGGCCCTTCTCCTGGCCCCCACAGACGGTGTAAACAGACAGCCAGGAGGGCGTAAAGGATTTGGGCAAAAAACGCTTGGTATTTCCCCCCCCCCCCCCCCCCCCAACAAACTCTCCCCAGCCTTAACTATTTTCATCTGGGGCTTTGCGGTTTGTCTGTCTGCATCCCTCCCCCCAGCCCTTCCCCGCTCTGCCAGCAAGCCCACGGGAATGTTTTGCATCCGGATTCATCCCTGAAAAAGGAGCTGTGCGGATTTGGGGAGGCGGGGGAGAGAAAAACCCAGCCCCTGGGTGGGCAGCGAGAGGTTTAAACCCGCTCCCTCCAGCCCGGAGTTACCCCTAACCCTGGCTGTCGTCCTCCCCGGCTTTGCTGGCGGGGGAGGCAGCCTCGGGAGCGGATCTCGGAGCTGCTTTGGAGGCTGCCGACCAAATGTAAAATCCAGGAGCATCATTCCTGGGCAGCCGGGACGTGCGGCCAAGCACCCGCCCTGGAGCCCTGCCCGGAAAGCCAGGCGGGTGCTGCCAAAACAGCCTCTCCCATGGCACTGGCAGCTGGGTTTGTGGTTTTAATTGGTGGTTGCAGCCTCCCGCCAGCCCTCCCTGCGCCCCAGCCCTGGCAGGGGCCCGACCTGGGTGTTTCCACCACGCTCTCGGGGGGCTGCAGCGGTGCCCAGCGGTGCACCGGCCCTCCCGAGCTGCTGGGGACGATTTTGGGAGGGAGGAGGACCTGCAGAGAGCTCCCAAGCCCCCTTCCCTCCTTGCGCACCGTGGAACCCCCCCACCCCCTCCACTGCCACAGCCGGGCATTGCTCCTGCTCCAGCAGCCCCCTCCCCCCGACTCCCACCCCACGCCAGCCCCCGGCCCCCTCTCCTGCAGCCCAGCCCGGCTTCTCCAGCTCCCACCCCCCACCCTGGCTACATATGTCCTCGGCCCCACGAGTGCATGTGTCTTTGGTGCCCCGTGCATATGCATCCTCTGCTCCTGGGAGCATGCATCCTCTGCCCCTGGGGTGCACGTGTCCTTGGTCCCCCGGTGCATGCATCCGCAGTCCCCTGGGTGCATGCATCCTCTGCCCCTGGGGTGCACGTGTCCTTGGTCCCCCGGTGCATGCATCCGCAGTCCCCTGGGTGCATGCATCCTCTGCCCCTGGGGTGCACATGTTCTCGGTCCCCTGGGTGCATGCATCCTCCATCCGCGGGGTGCACGTGTCCTCACCCCCCAGTACATGCATTCCCAGTCTCCAGGGTGCACGTGTCCTTGGTCCCCTGGTGCATGCATCCTCCATCCCACACGAGGACACGTGCACCCCCCCTCAGCATGTTCGGCGAGCTCGGATGCCCACGCAGAGCGGTGGGATGGAGTTGGCCCCAGGTGCCCGGTGGGGATGGAGACACCCCACCGCCTGCAGAGCGGGGACCCAGGAAACCAGCAGAGCCACAGCAGACTTGGGCCTCGACGCTGGCGTGGCCAGAGCAATGCCGATACCAGCAGAAGAGATGCAAAGTCCCACCCTGGTCTTCTCTGGGGCCGTGCTCTGTCTCTCAGAGGGTTTATTCCCAGCAGAAATCCTCCCTGAGCGACGGCACCGCCTGCCGCTGCCTAACAGCGTCCGCAGGGCCCCGGCGCCATGGATGGAGTCTGAAAGGAAGAAATAAATCTGGCTGCGGCCCGAGCTCCTCCGGGCCGGTTCTTTTTGCAGCTCGAAGCCGCTCGCGGTGGTCTCGGGCATGGCGGAGGGAGAGGGACCGCATCCCTCGGGATGCTGCGGAGCTGGGGAGCTCACAGCAGCCAAACCCCCCCAGGGTTGACGCGGGCTCCATCTGCACCACGCACCGTGGCTCTGTCCCGCTCCTCCCTCCGCTCTTCGATGTGAAAAGAAAGAATAAAACGTCTGGAAAACCTCAGGGCGGGGTTTAAAGCCCCGAGCCGAACACCAGAGGCTTGGAAGAAATGACCCCCCGCGGCCCCGGCGCCCCGGGCAGCTCCCAAAAGGCTGGGTTGATTTTTTAAGAGATGCTTGCAGTTCCCGCTCTACAAATCCAAACGCTCACCTTGGAGAACAAGGAAAAAAATGGATGTCAAGAGGAAAAATCATGACGTGTCCCCAGGGGAGCGGCGGCTCAGCCGCTCCGCGCGGGTGGGTGACAGCGGCAGCACCCGACGTGTCCAGCACCCGGCCGTGAGGACAGGGCGGGGGTTGCACGGCTGCTTGCAGGGTGTTGGCAAGGCGATGTGCGGCTCAAGGGGGCTAAAACGGGGACAGAACCCCCAAATCTGGTGCGATGGGCATCCCCCATTCCTCGCTCTGTGCTCGCCGGTGCCGGCGGCGATGGACGTGGCTGCCAGCACCTCCAGGTCAGGGCCGTGGTGCAAGGGAGAAGTGGATCTGGGGGGGGACAGTCACCCCCCGGGGTTCTCCCGTCCCTCTGACCCCACTGGGGTCTCTGCCATGGCTGTGATGAGTCTCCGATGGGAAACGTCTGCTGTACGGCATGCGCGGGGTGCAGGGTGCACACGTGGGGTGCGGTGCAGGGTGCACACGTGGGGTGCAGGGTGCACACATGGGGTGCAGGGTGCGGGCATCGGGGTGCAGGCTGCATACATACGGTGCAAGGTGCACACATGGGGTGCAGGGTGCAGGCACCAGGGTGCAGAGTGCGCACACAGGGTGCAGGGTGCATGCATGCAGTGCAAGGTACACACACAGAGGGCAGGGTGCAGGCACCGGGGTGCAGGGTGCACACATGGGGTGCAGGGTGCGGGCATCGGGGTGCAGGCTGCATACATGCGGTGCAAGGTGCACACATGGGGTGCAGGGTGCAGGCACCAGGGTGCAGAGTGCGCACACAGGGTGCAGGGTGCATGCATGCAGTGCAAGGTACACACACAGAGTGCAGGGTGCAGGCACCGGGGTGCAGGGTGCACACATGGGGTGCAGGGTGCGGGCATCGGGGTGCAGGCTGCATACATACGGTGCAAGGTGCACACATGGGGTGCAGGG
>JAJKFH010003208.1:0-34622 GCA_023333565.1 Puffinus mauretanicus | reverse complement strand
GGGGGGTGGCGCGGGCAGAGGTGCCCGGCACTCTGGGGTGGCCCCTGTCCTGAGGCGGTGACCCGCCGGTGCGTGTTGGTGCTGGGGTACCGCGGGGGGCTGCGAGGAGGGACGGGCAGCTGGCACCGCTGCCTGCACCTGCCTGCGCTGCCTGCGCTGCCTGCGCTGCCTGCGCCTGCCAGGCTCCACGCGTGTCTCCGGCGCGTTGTCCTGCCGAGCGGTCGGTGCCGGCCGACGGCGTGTGGGCATGGCCGGCTGCCAGGAGAGGGGCTGAGGCGGGCGAGCGCGGTACGGCCGGGCCGGGCCGGGGCCAGCGCCTCGTTTTACTTTTCCCAGATTCTCATCTTTTACTCTAAAAATTCTACTCTACTCTCCGACCGGGCGGCAGGGGGGTGGGTGCAGCACCTCGCTTTTGGGGACCGCCCGGGCCCTTCCCGGCGCGGTCGGTCGTGACCTGTTAGCGAAACGCAGCCGTAGCTGCCGGGAGGTGCCCTGGCGGGTGCCGCGCTGTCGGCCTGTGGTCTCACCGGGGTTCCCGGCTGGCAGCGGGAGACGTTGGTGGGGCGGAAGGTGCCGTTGCCACAGCTTTTAGCTGATTCCTCCTCTGAAATCTCCCTGCTTATTGCGGCCGCCTTGAAACTCGCCGTGCAACGTGGAAATGTCTGATTTAGGACGTCAACCCCTTGCTGCTTCCCCTCCTCCCCCAAATCCGGCGTTGACCAAGCTCGGCAGCAGGTGCCCGCGGCTCCGGTGCCCGTGGCTCTTTGGAGAAGTCCTTCGGCAATGGGACAACGATGCCGAAATGCGGCGACAACTCGCATGGCTCCCGCTCCTCGGGGCTGGGAGGGTTTGTATCGTCCCAGCGCCTCGCTGGGCCTCGTCCGCAGGGTACGTGAACGTGTGGTTACAAACGCAGCGGGGAGAGATGCGAGGAGCCGGAGGCGAGCGAGGTCGGGGCGGAGGGAGAGGATTTGAGGCGAGCGGTCCAGGTCAGGACGTGGAAAGAGGGATGGAGGATGAGGAGGCAGAGGCGATCGGTCCCACGCCAGCTCCTGCCTGACGGGGTCTGGCGTTTGAGCCTCCCTCCCCGCTCCCCCCTGGGGGGGAACGGGTTGGGGAGCTGAGCTGGAGGCGGGTGGGCACGGGGGTGCTGGGTTCCTGTCCCAAGAAGGGCAACGAAGCTGGTGAAGGGCCTGGAGCACAAGTCTGATGGGGAGCGGCTGAGGGAACTGGGGGTGTTCAGCCTGGAGAAGAGGAGGTGAGGGGAGACCTCATCGCGCTCTACAACTCCCTGAAGGGAGGTTGTAGTGGGGTGGGGGTTGGTCTCCTCTCCCAAGTAACAGCGATAGGACGAGAGGAAATGGCCTCAAGTTGCGCCAGGGGAGGTTTAGATTGGACACGGGGAAGAATTTGTTCACCGAAAGGGTTGTCAAGCCCTGGACCAGGCTGCCCAGGGCAGTGGTGGAGTCCCCATCCCTGGGGGTATTTAAAGACGTGTAGACGTGGTGCTTAGGGACATGGTTTGGTGGTGGGCTTGGCAGTGCTGGGTTAACGGTTGGACTCAATCTTAAGGGTCTTTTCCAACCTCAATGACTCGATGATTCGACGATCCCGTGGGAGAGGGGGCACGGTTCCTCGTGAGCGATGGGGTGAACGTGACAATATTTGTGTACGGAGTCAGCTGAGCCCACCCTGTCCAGGCAAAGGAGCCATTTCACCCTAAACCGTTGCCTTTCCAGACGGTTCGCTGCTGTGGGTTTGGACGTAACGAAGCAATTACAGTGATTTAAACGAATAAGTACATTATTGAGTGCCTGGCTCGAGAGGCTTCTCTGTCCAGAGGACGACTAAGGGCACGTCTGCCTGGGCGTGCAGGAACGCCGGGTCCATCCCTCCGTGCGCCGGTGCCAGCGCTGGGATTTCATGCTGGAATCCTGAGCCGGCTGCAGTCAGCCAGCTCGACTGCGGAGTTTCAGTGCGGTGGTGTGCTAACGGCCAGACCGCTCCCGGGCCCACGTCCCGATCCGGCCAGACCGCTCCCGGGCCCGCGTCCCGATCCGGCCAGACCGCTCCCGGGCCCGCGTCCCGATCTGGCCAGACCGCTCCCGGGCCCACGTCCCGATCCAGCCAAACGGCTCCCGGGCCCACGTCCCGATCCAGGTGGTGCTGCCCGGGGCCTCGGGTGAAGACGCAGGCCGGGCTTTCTGCCTGCACTGCCCTGCCTGCACCGTGCCTGCGCCTTCAGCATAGATGCCCGATTAGTGGCTGGAGCGAGGGAAGAGACGTTGCCCTTCCTCGAAGCGATGGGGCCGGAGACGCACTGGGAGGGACAAGGGCTCCGGCGGGATTAAGCTTAATCAGCTTTCTCTGGCTGTGGCTGCAAAATTTTGTCACCCGGAGAGTGAAAGCTGTAGCCTGACAAAAGTCGCTTTACTCGGTGCAGGGGACAAGGGGGACGCGGTGCCCGCTGAGCAAGGAGGGGACAGGCCTGGGAGTCCGGCAGTCCCTTCTGGAGTTGAGCAGGTTTGAATTTTAGAATAATTGGGGCTGAAACAGGGCTCTGAAGCCCCAGTCCCTGCTGAGGGCACGACGATGGGGTGAGCGGGCGGACGGGAACCGGACGGATGCTCCTTTTCTTCTCCTGCTTGTCCCCAAGGGCCTGCCGACCACCTCGGGTGGGGGATCACCTAGCCCGCATTTAGAGCCGGGAGCCCCAGCCCTCTTACCCGTCATCGGACGGGGCCGGCCGCTTCTCTCAAGACCCCAGAAGGACCGTGAGGGCATTAAAAATGGGGAGCAGCTTGCGGGGAGGTCGGGTGAGCCCTTTGCAGAGGTGGCTGGGGGTGGTGAGCTCCAGGAGAGAAAGGTTACGGGCTTCTCCCACGCTGGGGTTGGAAATTGCCCAGCGAGGGCTCACCCATACCCCGTACCCCGAACCTGCCGTTCCTGAGTAGCCGGTGCTGAGGAGAGGCTTTGGCAGGTTTTTAAAAATGCTGTGGCCATTTTAAGTGTTTTTAATCGGTGATTGGGGCGCAATCCCTTTACGTGGGAGAAGCAGGGCGCTTCGCGTGCCCTCACCGCAGCCGCTGGTGTGTCAGGCCAGCGCAGCGGCTGGGGAGAGAAGGAAAATCGCTTTCTGTCCCCACGGGCTGGATCTGATCCGGATCCTTAACTCCCGCGCTGAATATCAGCCCTGTATCCCTTTGAAGAACAAATGCGCTTCTTCCTTTGCGGGTGACCCTCCCTTTCCCTGGCTGCGGGGCAGGGACTTCCCTGCTCCTTATCGCTCCGGGATCTGGGAGCCGGAGAGTCGGGAGGAGGAGCGATGGGCCCCGTTGGGGAGGCAGCATCTCTCCTGGGAACAGCTGTCCTGGCTTTTCCTGCTGCGTTTTGCCTCTGCCACTCAGATACGAACCGGTGAGGCTCCGTTGTTGCTCCTCCGTACCGCGATCTCACCTTCCTGGGGGCAAGCGGCTGGTTTCTGAGCAGTTTCTGTATCGCAGCCTAATGCAGGTTGTCAGCAGGGATGCTGGCATCTGAAAGCATCCGCAGCCCAGGGGTCTCCTTTGGGATTCCCCTGAATGTGACCCGGGCTCTCCTGAGGCTCCTGGCTCCCTGGGGCGTGCAGAGGTGGCTGTCGCTGAGGGCGAGCGTGCCACGGGGCCGCTAAATCTGTCAAGGGGCTAGTTGAAAGCTCCTGAGGCTGGCAGGAGGCAAGACCAGAGTGGTGCTGACCTCCAGAGAGGGGAAGGTGGCCTTCATCTTCCTCTTCTCACTGTGCCGTCTGCCCTTGGGCTTTGGCCAGTGCCGTTTTGCCCCACCACCGGGTATTTGAGGAGCTGTGGCCAAGCTGCCTTTCCCCGCCCGTGCCCTGCTCATGCCTCCGCTCTCTCTGCGTCCTCCCTGGCTCGTCGTGTTCCCAGTGTTTTCATGGATTCTCCCTTGGCGTGGTGTGTGGAAGATGCTCCCGAGAGCATTCCTAACTTGTCGATGAGTTTAAGGGAGGACGTGAAGTTGGTCTCTTTGCCTCCATGCTTATTAAAGTCTCACCGGAGAGCGGCTCGGCAGCGTGAGGGCAGTGCCTGCTGCGCCGACCTCGGATCCAGATGCCCGCGTTGAGCCGGCCGTGTGGATAGCCCTGTGCCGGCAGTACGGCCGGGATGGAGCGTGCGTGCTCCCTTGGAGCTGCTGGAAAGCGGGAGCACGCTTTGGTCGACAGCCGGCTGACCGTGAGCCGGCAGTGTGCCCAGGTGGCCAAGAAGGCCAATGGCATCCTGGCCTGTATCAGAACTGGTGTGGCCAGCAGGAGCAGGGAGGTGATCGTGCCCCTGTACTGGGCACTGGTGAGGCCGCACCTCGAATACTGTGTTCAGTTCTGGGCCCCTCACCACAAGAAGGACATGGAGGTGCTGGGGCGTGTCCAGAGGAGGGCAGCGAAGCTGGTGAAGGGCCTGGAGCACAAGTCTGATGGGGAGCGGCTGAGGGAACTGGGGGTGTTCAGCCTGGAGAAGAGGAGGCTGAGGGGAGACCTCATCGCGCTCTACAACTACCTGAAAGGAGGTTGTAGTGAGGTGGGGGTCGGTCTCTTCTCCCAAGTAACAGCGATAGGACAAGAGGAAACGGCCTCAAGTTGCGCCAGGGGAGGTTTAGATTGGATATGAGGAAGAATTTCTTCACCGAAAGGGTTGTCAAGCACTGAACAGGCTGCCCAGGGCAGTGGTGGAGTCCCCATCCCTGGAGGTATTTAAAAGACGTGTAGACGTGGTGCTTAGGGACATGGTTTGGTGGTGGGCTTGGCAGTGCTGGGTTAACGGTTGGACTCGACGATCTTAAGGGTCTTTTCCAACCTCAATGATTCTGTGATTCTGTAGCCACCGTGTATGTCTTCCCTCCAGAGCAGCCCCAAGACTGCAAAAGCCATGTGCGCAGGAGTATTTCGGTGCTGCAGTTCGGTTCGACGTCGCCTGCCTTGAGCCGCGGCTTTGCGCAGGGCTAGGGCTAACGCAGAGCCTTGCTGGGTCTCGCCTAGCCCGCCCCCGCCGCGGCTGCGTGCCTTAGGTGGGATCCAGCTGCCGCTTTTTTGGAAGCCGCTCTGGCTGCAGCCGCTTCCAGAGGGAACTCTCCTGTCCGTGGGGAAGGTGTTTTCCTCTTCGTTTTGGGGAGGACCTGGGAGGGTCCCGGAGCCTGCGGCACTCGGGAGCTGCGCCGGCCGGGCAGGGAGGCAGCAGCGGGCTTTCCCCGATCCTCCCCTCTGCTCGCAGCCTGCCTTTGAGCGGAGAAGCCAGGCTTTGAGGTTGGATGTGGAGCAGTTAATGAGCTGCTTCCAGCCTGGCTGTCGTTTCCAGGCTGCTTCTGTCCTCTTGGTTTCGGCTGCAGCCGCTTCCCTCGTCATTTCAGTCCACCGAGTTGCTCCGGTTTGTTATCCAGAGCTGGAAACGCGGATATTAAGCTCTTGCGCTTCGTGTCTGCGCGCTCGGCTCGCCCTTCTCTGCGGCCTCCTCCCGAAGTCCTGTTGGCTGCGAGGTTATTTAGTGCCATGGGGGCTTGTGGCTTTTCCCAGAGCCCGAAAGGCACGGTCCTGGCGGAGGAGAGCAGCAGGAAAAGCCCAGCAAAGAGGGATTTGGAGAGACGCTGCCTTGCAGAGGAGACGAGCTCGGGGGGGATTTCAGGGCAGCGCTCTCGGCGAGGGCTGTGCCGGTTCCCCCCCCCACCGACGGTCGGCCAGGGCCAGCCGGAGGGCGGTGGTGTGTGCCGTGGGACGGGGCAGGCGACCGGGAGAGAGGTCGGAGCTTCGTCCCCGGCTTCGTGCTGACAGCTCCCCGCGCGTGACAGGTCACCGGTTTGCCAGAGCTCGTGTCGGGGAGCCGAGGTGGACTCAGCGCTGCCCCGGGGGGGTGTTTGGGGGGACGGGGTTGTGCCGTCACCCGCCTGGGCACAGCAGAGAGCCGCTGCGTTTCGGGCTGCTCCGCTTCCCATTTGCAGAGCGCGTGTGGAGGGGGTTTGGGGCGAGAGGGGTCGGCGTCTCACCCACCCGGTCACCTCTGGGGAGCACAGGGGGGTTGGGGCAGGCAGAGGGCACCGGAGCCGTCCCGGGGCAGAGGAACCGGCGGCCGCAGGACGTGTCTGTGCTGAGGGGAAAGGGCCTGCCCAGGCAGGGGTGTTGCCTGTTCTGCCCGCGTTTCATCAGAGGGCAGTTTAACCAGCGTCGGGAGGCGCGCCGGCTCCTTTCACCTCAACACCTCTCCGATAACGCTCCTTACGTTTCGGTCGTGCTGCCGAGAGAAGGAGGGATGGCGCTGAGCGCTACCAAAAAAGATGAAGGACGTCACCCTTCTAACGAGAGACCAAACGCTGCGTCCCGCTTATCTTTGTTATTTTAGTTTAAAAATCCTCGACAGATCCCCTCCTGCGGAGGTGAGCCGGAGCGAACTCCGTGCTGGGGAAGCACGGGGAGCCGGTGAGCTGCTGCCGGTGGTTTTTGAGTTAAAAGCGGTAAGTGCGGGAAGCCCGAGAGCCCCCAACTGTGGTTGACATCTCCGGGGTGCACGGAGCTGAAAGCTGCCCGAGAGCGCGCCGCTTCCATGAGAGCCTTCAGAGGGAAAAAAACCTCTGAAATTAGCACAGAACAGAGAGGTTGGCTTTTTTTCCCCGAGCTCTTCAGGTTAAAAATATTTGAAAAGTGGGACAGGATGACAGGATTCCTGGCGCATTTCGCCAGCCTCACGTGTGAAAGCCTCGGGCGCCGGAGAACGTGCCGCGGGGAGCGAGCCTGCTTTGGCCGGAGGGGAGATCGCCGGCGCCGGCACGTAAGCGGTGTTGCAGCGGATGGGAGCAGGGGAGCGCTCCCGCCCCAGGATGACCACAGCCCCCGAGCCGAGGCTCGTTAGCTGCCCCTGCGATTGCTCTCCACGCGTCGCGGGTGGGTTTCCCCTGCGTGGAGCAGAGGGTCGTGCCGAGCCTGCGGTGCTGTGCCCGTCTCCTCAGCCGCTGCCTCGCTGCCCCGAGGAGGGTTCCTGCTATTTTTTCTCCCTCTCTAACGTCTCTGCAGTTGTTCTCTTCTCCCCGTCAGCACTTTTCACCCCGATCCACAACGCCAGCAATGCCGCAGCAGAAAAGTCACCTCTCTGCCAGAGTCGGCCTTGCATGCAGGCCCGATCCTGCCCGCTGCCGGCCTTGAGGGTGCCGCGTCCCCTCGCGCTTGCTTCTCGGTGCCGGCTGATCTCCCTCGCCGCGCTGCGGGAGGATAAATGGGAACGCCGCGTCCGTCGGCCGACGCTGCGTGTGCCCCGGCACGTTCTCTTTGAAGTCGGCGGCCTTGGCTCTTCCTTCTCCCTGGCCCCTGCTCTCCTGGTCCATTCGGAGCCTGTGCTGTTCCTGCCGTGCCTTTCCTGGGGTGTTTGCTGGGTGCGGGGAGCGGAACGGCAGGATGTTCTTTCTACCTCCAAACAGCTTTCTTTTTGCTCTTTGCCGAGCAGAACGTCTTTGCTCCGCTGCCGGGACCTGTGCGCACGCCATTTCACCGAGTAGCTGCAGATGGGACCCTGTGGATTTTTTCCATTTTCAGTTTCTGAGTGGTTTTTACACCTCCCCACCCTCCCCAAACCCCGCTCCGGGCTGCAGGGTCCTGGCTGGGCTGGTGGCAGCCCATTAACCTGGCAGAAAACTCCTTCTTTCCTGGGTTAACGAGCTCTGCTCCCTCCCCTCTGGGTCGGGCAGCACAGGACAGCCTCCGCAGCGGCGGAGGGGCCGGATCCTGTTTGTCCAGCCCCAGCGCTGCCGGCAGCCTGGGCATTTTTGCATTAAAAATGCAGAAGGGCTGTATAAATACGCGGTGCTCCTCGCTGGCCAGCGCTCGTATTGATTTATAGACTCACCGACCGTCCTGCGACGTGCCTTGCGGGTGATTTTGCTACGGCGGGAGCGGAGCCCGGGCTGCTGTGTCAGAATATTTTCTATTTTGGGTAAAAGTCCGACTGTAAGGCTAGTTCCCGCTGTCGTGGGAGGGCTGGACGTCCCTCCCAAGCCCACCGGCCCGACTGCCGGACGTCTGCCAGCTCAGCACCGCGTCTTGCCCTCCCTTGGAGGGGAGCCGCGGTTTCGGCACCTGCCCGTGTTTCCCGGCCTGTGTTGTTCAGCCGAAACATTTCTTCCACGGCTGCGTATCCCCTTTCCCTGGGCGCTGCCCGGAGGAGGGGGATCGGCTGGGCTGGCTCGCGGCGGGACTCGTGGCCCTCTCCTCTGTGGCCCAGCTGGCTGACGCGGCGCATTTCACTGCGCGGTTGCGCCTGGAGGGCTCCGGCTCTCCGGCACGTTGCGGCAGCCGCCCTGCTGCATGCGCTGGAGGGACTGCCAGCAGCAGCAGAGCGTGCGGGCTCGCCGGGGCCGGTGGGCTCCTGGAGAGCTGCTGGTGTTGTGGGTCAAGGCGTCGCTGCGGGGTCCGTGTGGCTCGCGTCGTCCCTGCTTGTTGTCCTCGTGTCCTTGGGGAGGTGACAGCGTTTGGCACGGAGCTCCCTGGCCTCTGCCAGGGCCGGCTCTAACCTCCGCTCGTGCCAGGCGCCGAGAGCTGCCTCCGTCCCCGCCGGGTGCCCGGGGAGCGGCCCGGGGCGGCGGGTGGACGGAGCTGAGCCGATGCTGTTCCTGCGCGGAGATGGGGTGAACGTGGGGAAATTCCTGGGGGGGTTGAGAGCCGTCTCCGGGGAGGAGCGGCTCGAGCTGCGCCGTCAGCCGTGAGCTGAGAGGGGCCGTGCTGGGCCCCGTACCTCTGTGGCTGCTCCTTGGGGAAACAGCGCTGCGTTTTGGGGCGGTGCAGCCTTCCCGGCGGGCAGAGCTCCCTTCCCCATCCCGGACGGACCTGGTTTCTCCCTGCGCGTCCCCCGGCTCTGTGGCGTTTGGCCCTGTCTTGGCACTGCCAACTTCTTCTGTTGGTGTCTCTGTTTTACCATTTTCCCCCCGTTGGGGAAGCAGGCGCAGGCCCAAGCTAGCGGGTCCAGGGAGGACCTGGCGGTGCTCGCTGCTCCCTGCTGCAGGGCCGTTCGGAGCTGGAGAGCGGGGGCGGTTCTGCCCTTGGCTTAAGCGGCCTCCAGGGCGGGCAGCGCGGTTTGGGGGGGCAGAGGACCGGGCTGGGAAGGGGCGCGAAAGAGGACGGCCCAACTCTTGGCTCCGCAGACGCCGGCAGAGACCTGCCGCCGGGCCGGTGGCTCGCGCTGCGGTGCTGCCGGCTGCTCCCCGCAGGGCTGAGCGGCGCCGGAGAGCCCGTCAGAAGCTGCCTCCTGGCCGCCCTCGCTGCCTGCAGCCCCCCCTCCACTCGGCAGCCCCGACACGCGCCCCCTCTTTTCCCTGTTTCTCTCACAAGTGTGCCTTGGTCTCATCCCAATTCATGTGTGTTTGTATTTTTAGGGTGATTGAGGTACTGCGCCTCTGGCCGTGGAAGCATGTCGGGGCCAGTGCCGAGTCGGGCCAGGGTCTATGCAGACGTGAACACTCAGAGACCCCGCGAGTACTGGGACTACGAGTCGCACGTCGTGGAATGGGGGTACGCCTGGGAGATAGGAGGGGGACCTACGCCAGGGCCCGTGCGCGAGCGCTGCCGCCGCTCTCCTGCGCGGTGCGGGGACGAACGCCCTTCCGAAGGCAGCAGGGCAGGTCGCGGAGCCTCCGTTCCAGCCGCGGTGTGAGGGTGGCACCCAGCGGAGCGGGGACCGGCGTTTTGGTTTTCGGCGTTGCCGTCCGGCGCCCGCCCAGGGGACTGCGCTGCCTGGGGTGGGATGCGGGGGCCTGATTTCCCGGGGAGCCCCGGGCTTGAGCCTGCGCTCCTTGGCAGCTTTGCAAGTGGAGCCGCTTGTATTTAAGCATTTAAAATAGAGCTGGGTGCCTGGCTTTAAGCACAGAAGCAAGCGCTTAATTAAAGAAGCCTGATAAGGGTTTGGTTTTTATTGCTGGGAAGGATGCTCCGCGCTGATGGGAGTAACGGGGAGCAACGGTGGGAAGCGTGGGAATGGCCCCGGAGTGAAGAGGCGTTTGAAAGGATGAAGGTGAAAGTCTCGTGACTATTTTTTTTGGAGTTCCCCTGAGGACTTGAGTCTCTGAGCACTCGAAGCGACCAGTTGATTGTTTTCTGTGGCAGCTGGCTTGGCGCCGGGCTGGGCAAAGGGCCAGCTTTGACTTCTCAGGTATTAATGTAGCTCTCGTCAGCAAGAAACGCTCCCTGCTCGAGAGCATCCTCCTTCCCGAGCCGTGCGCCCCGCGCTTCGGGCTGAAGGAATGCTGCCCGCCAGGGACAGAGGCTGCTCTTTGTTCGGTAGTTGTGGTAAAATCTGTAAAATAAGGCTTTTATCTGAGGCCGCAGCGTCAGCCGGTGCCTGGGCCCCGAGGAGCTGTCAGTGGGGTTGCTGCCGGGGCCGGATCCGGAGCCCTCCCCAGTGCTCGCCCTCCCCTCCGCCCAAACTCCGGCGAGCTGCAACGCGCGCCGGTCGCTGGTACCGGTGACCTAGAAATGAAAAGCTTTTTATCCACTTCCAAATCCCCTGCGCCCGGCAGAGCGTGGTCTCTCCGGGATGGTAATTCCGTGTCTTCTGCGAGCATCCTGGCATTTTTTTTCACCCAAGCAATCCTTGCAGTTAATGTTTTCCCTAACGCTGAGCCCGAGCCTTCCCGTCTGGTTCCGAGCGCAGATGAGTTAATCCTCCCCATCTGCAGCGCGCGGCTCGCCGCGCTCCCTCTCTTCGCATCTGCCGAGCGTAACCTCGGGCGAGGCGGCCTGGCGCGGGCGGGTTGTGCTGCAGCTCCGCTGCCCGTTTGAACTCTCCTTCCTTTCCTCAGGTGCTGACAAGTCATCTCCTGTGTTGTCTCTGCTAATTAGGCACTTGTGAAGTCAAGCTTTCCAGCCTGTAATTCCCTTTCTTTCCTCAACTTGTTTATCCTTATCAAATCCCCGGGGGCCCTGTGCCTTCGCTCCTTGGCGTAGCAGAAATAATTCCGATACTTCTGCTGTTCCCTTCGGTCCCCTCAGGTGACTTTGGTTAGACCTTAGTGCCTTGAAACACACGGAGGTCTTACGGGTGAGAGCTGCCTGATTTTCTTCTGATTTCTTGTACGGAATAGTTGCTTTTACAAATCCTCGGGTGCGCGAGATCCTTGGCACCGCGGTGTAAAGGAGGGGTCCTAGGGGACTTTTTGTGTCGGGTAATTTGCCAGTCTCTGCCGTTAGCTAACTGCTGGTGGGCTCTGGAGTTCCAGGTGAGCTGGTCCTTGCCGCCCACCGCCTCTCTTCGCAACTGAGAAGAGGGAAAGGTGGAAAGGAATCGTCTCCGCACCACCCGTAGCGGAGCTGGGAGGAGAGCTGAGGCTGGGAGGGAGCGTGCCCGTGCTGGGAGTTGGCAGAGGCATTTTCGGCGTGCCGGAAGGTTTTGCGGGCAGGGCTGCGGTGCCTGCAAACGGGGGGGGATGTCCCCGCGCTCCCCGTAACGCCCGTGAGGTCTGGTGTCCATCGCCACGTGGAAACCGCTGAGCCAGCGCTCTGCCGCACGTGCTGCCGGCAGCGCTGCGCTCCAGCGGTGCTCTCCGGTCGTTCGCATGTTCCTCTGCGGTGGTAGCTGCTTCTCTCCAGCCCTGGGCACCGTGGTAAACTGCCGGCTCTCCGTTTGCCGTAGACTGAGCCCCAGATCTCGACCTTCCCGTGGGAGAAGTGGTGTCTCTAAAGCGAGCAGTGCTCTCTTTTGAGCCAGGTGCAATCTCTTCATCTCTTATTTCTCTGTTTCTCAAACAGCAACCAAGATGACTATCAGCTTGTGCGGAAACTCGGCCGTGGCAAATACAGTGAAGTCTTTGAAGCCATCAACATCACCAACAATGAGAAAGTGGTTGTGAAAATCCTCAAGGTAGGTGTGTTCGCTCACCGTTTTGTTCCTCTGCCGGTGCTTCTGCGTCCTCCCCTCCTTCGCCTTTTCCTGCCCTCTCCCTTTGAAGCGCGCTGTTGATATTTGGGTGATCTCCTCTTAGCTGAGGAAAACGTCAGTCCCCACGGCAAAAGTTTCAGCTAGCTTGGCTCCTTCCCAAGCAAGCCAGAGATCGGAGCAGGCAGGCAGGGGATCACCTACCTGCCGTGGAGGCAGAAGGAAAGTCCTCACGCGGACGTTCTGCGTGCGTCCCCTTTGCCCTCCCTCTCTGTCACCCGCTGGTGTCGCCGCTGCGAGGTTGCGGCGGGTGGCGATCTCCTGACAGGCGGCTGCGTCTCAGCGGCGCTCCGGGAGTAGGGATGCTGTAGGGAATAGGCTTTCCTTGGGCCCGTTTCAGGTCACGATCTCACCAGTTCAGCACAAGTACTTGTTCTGATCCAAGTTCATAAAATTCCCGTGCTGGATTCATGGAGTGCAGCTCCCTGCCCCAGCGAGGGCACGGCACCCCAGAGATCTTTCCCGGGATGAGCAGACCAGCATCTTGCAGCGGAGGTGGCTGCAGCACGTGATGTCTCAGCCTGTCACTTGGAGCCGATTCCTGCCCTGGGGATGATTCCCGTGTGTGCCGGGAGCTTGGGCACGGTGCAGACGGGTTCCCCGGAGCACGGGCAGCCGGCCGTCCTGCTTCTCCGGTCTCGTCACTCGTTAGGCTCACAAGCTGCGTTTAGGCTCGTCAGCTTGTGGTGGCAAGCTCATTTCTGTGGTGTCACCAAGCCGTGCGTAATTACAGTCTGTAGGATGCGTGAGTCGCAAAGTGTGGGGACGGTCTTAAGGGCATTGCCTTTGCGAGAGAAGCAGTGAAGGTGGAGGAGAACGGCAATAAGGAGCACAACAGAAATAGGCGAGAGGAAAAGCTCGGGGCAGGTTACGCGTGAGAGCGTGAGAAATGTCCTCCTTAATGTATTTGCCCTGTATCTCGCCCAGCCTGCGATGGAGAAGCAGAAAGCTAGCTCGAAAGGCGGAAAGAGCATCCCCTCGTCAGAGGCAGGAGAGGGACCCAGGTCGGCGCCTCTGAGCACACCCGGAGCTGTCCCTGCGCGCACTCTGCGAGCGTGGGGCATTTCCCGGGGCAGCTCGGGCTGGGGGCTGCGTGGGAGGCAGCGCCGAGGAGTTACGGAGACAGGGAGGGGCGCGCTGCTAGAGGCGTTTCACTGGATTATGCTTTTCTTGGGTAACTGTTGCCAAAGTTTCAGTCAAAGATTTAACCCGGGACTTGGAGAAACTAAGCTTGCCCTTTAAAACAGGTTTTTTTGTGGTAAAATAATCTCCCAAAGGTCTCCCAAACGCAGGAAACTCCGTTCCTTTGGAAGCGGAGAGCTGTTAGAGGGACGAGCTCACAGGACGCCGTTCTCCGGGGGTGATGTGGGTGATTCGGGCATGGAATCACGCTCCCGCCGTTCTCCCACGGAGCTGGCGCGGGGCCGGGTGACGCTGGGTGCCCTCTCAGGGGAGAGGCTGCGCTGCTGGGGGTCGGACGCGGGCTGTGCAGACCTGGAGAAGGTGCCCGCTCATCACCGTTTCTTTTGCACGACTGAAGAACCACGCGCGCCTTCGCCGTCCCCTGCTGCGCGTACAGCCCGTCGTGCCGGCGCGGCTGGAGAGGTCTGTCTGCTGGTAACCGGCTCTCGTTTTCTGTTTTATCAGCCTGTGAAAAAGAAGAAGATCAAGCGTGAGATTAAGATCCTGGAGAATCTCCGAGGAGGCCCCAATATCATCAGCCTGCTAGACATAGTGAAAGACCCTGTGGTAAGGAAGGGGAAGGGGCAGCTCTGACACCCGCAGCTGGCCGGGTGCAAGGGAGTCCTTCGGAGTCCGTCCCACCCCGCGAGTTAAGTCTCCCTCTGAGCTCGGGCTGACTCCCCGGCCCACTTGGCATCCGCCCGGCAGCTGAAATCAGCCCGGGGAGACCTCTGCGCGTGTTCCCCGCTCGAGCGCTGCTGAGACAGTAGAGGAGAGGGTAGAAATGGAAGGAGATATTTCTGGCTGACCCAGCAGCGGCAGGTGGAGGAGGGCTGTGCCTACGGCGCCGTCTGCTCTCAGTCCCGAAAAAGTGGCTGGGAGCAAGGGATGCCTTCTGCCCCGGGGGCTGTTTGGCTTTCAAACCACCCTGGCCTCGTGCAGCATCAGGCTGCTCTCTGTTCGCCGGGTGCCTTTGCGAAGGCCGAGGAGCAGGACGGGCAGCGGCCGACGTGGGTGAGCCGGCGGAGAGCGGGAGGAGGTTGGGGTTGTGCCGTCATCAAACCCGTCAGGCAGAGGGAGGCTTTCCTCCGCCTTCGTGCCTCGGTGCGCTGCGCTGTGCTGAGATCCTTCACTCCTCCCAAAAACAGACGATGTTCCCTTCGTGGCGCTGGCCGGTCTCCCGGCTCTTGCCCAGGGGTGGCTTTTAGTTCTGTTATCCCTGCGGAGCCGGGGCATCCCACTGTCCCCGCTGGTTTCTAATCCGGCGGGTGTGATCCGGGCAGGATTGCCAGTTCGGGTCAGTTCTGCTGCCCCGAGTCGGGCAGGGGGGCAGGCGGTGCTCGGCAGCACTCGGAGGGTCTTGGCAAACCCGCTTTTGGCAGCGGAGGCGAGGGCTTTACACGGGCAGACTGATAAAAGCCGTGGTGTTTGTGTAGCGCGGCTGAATTTCTCCGAGGCCCGTGACTTCGTACCGCCTGCCGTTCTGATTAAAAAGCTGCATTAGGATGAATTAGCGGGGCGTATTTGAGCCAGGTTTAATCCTCTGACGGGCCGTGAAAGGCAGCTGTTTGTGGGGAGATAGCGGCGAGCGGGGACCCTGGGGACAGGCTCTCGCTCCGCTGCTCCGTTTCCAGACGGGGTCTGCAACGCTGGTGACGTTCGAGGTGACAGATCACGTTGTGGGGAAGGAGGGCGGGCGGGTTACGCGGCCGGGGAGCGGGGCCGTGCTCTCGGGAGCCGGGGCGTAGGCTCTCGCCTCGGGGTGGGCGGCTGTTTCGGGGAGCAGCGGGCCAGAGGACTGGCGGGGCTGCTGAGGGCACGGCCTCTGCGCAAGCGCTCAGGGTGGTCTCTGGCCGAAAGGGCTGACCCGGTCTCCTGCGGGTATTCGGGAGGGGCTGCGCAGACGGGGAGGGGGGGTTCTCCCCGCGCGCAGACCTTGGGAGTCCTGCCCGGAGGTCCAGCGTCCCGCTGTGAGGAGGAGATCAAAGGCGAAGGGAAGGGGTGGGGAGAGCCCTACAAAAACAAGCCTTACAAAAACAAGCCAGAAAACGTGGCGTGAGACCTGCGGCAGCAGCTCGCTCGGCTCCTGGGGGGGCTGTGTGCCTCCTCCACCTACGGCGTCTCCGAAAACGCTGCTCGGCTGCGGCGGTTCGGGCAGTCCCGGCCGGGCCTGCTGGGAGGGGTGCGGTGGCCGGGGCTGTGCAGCTCCTTCTCCTTTCTGCCGGAGTTTCTGCGAAGTCTTTGTGAGATCGGGTTGCTGCCAGCTGAGCCGAGACGTGGGAGCCCCTTCCCAGGGGATAACCGCAGCTCGCTCCAGCGGTGCCGGCAGGCACCGCTCTTACAAACCAGACCTCAAGAGCTCCCTTGCTTCCCGCCTTGCCCTGACCCAGCTTTGCTGGGTCCCATTCAGCACCCGGAGGTGGGTGCATCGATCAGGCCGCTGGAATGGGTACGTGCAAAGCACGTGCGCGTGTGGCCGTGTAAAGATGTAGCCCCCAACGCGCTGGATGCGGCTGAATGCTGGGCAGCGCTCCTGCGAGCAGCTCCTGCAGCCGTGCGTGTTGCCGTACGGGCAGGACCCGGCGCGCCGAGGGCAGGAGCTCCCGGCGGGTGCCGGAGGGCCCTGGGCTGGACACAGGGCAGCTGCCCGCCTGCCTGCCCCCCTCTGCACTCTCCCGCCTTGAGGAAGACTAAACCTCTCTCTCTTCTTTCTGTCTCTCGAACCGATGCCGCTGCCCTGCAGTCTCGGACGCCTGCCCTGGTCTTTGAGCACGTCAACAACACAGACTTCAAGGTGAGCGACCACCGCCGTTGCAGACACCTCCCGAATCCGACGATGGTGCGGAGTATCTGGGCTCTGCTGCAGAGCAGGCATCGCGCCCTGCCTGCCAGAGGGATTCCTGACCCGCTCCGACGCTGTCTCATGGTGGGGAGGGAACGGTCCTCTATTTCAGAGGCGCATGGCGTCGCAGAAGTGGCTGGCATCGCTGTCTCAGAGGGGCCAGGGGATTTGGGGCTGCAGCCAGCTGCTCTTCTCCACATTTCACGGTTAAGGGAAGAGCCAGGGGTACAGTGCTGGTGTTAGGGATTGTCCCCCAAGTCTCTCCTCCCGGCCACGTTGCTCCGGCAGTTGGCCACATCGGCTTGTATTCGCAATCTGGTGTTGGCCAATTTGCTGGCTGAAACGCTGGATTAGTTGAGCCTCGCGTCCCTGGAGCCTGGGCTGAGCGGAGGGTGACGAGGAGGGTTATCGAGGTGGGCTGCAGGAGTTAGCGACCCAGCAGCTGCTTTGCCTGTGGCTGCTCAGGTCTGTTTTCAGTAATTAACGCACTGTAAGTCCTGATGTGACCCTTTTCCCACCCGGTTCTTGTCCCAAAGAAGGGACAAGAGCTTGGCTTTGGGCTGCCTCGGGAGTTGCTCTCTGGGTTTTGCGAGGGCGGTGAGGCATGCTCTCTCATCCTCGCCCCGTCCTCGGGATGGGAAAGTGAATCCTTCCAGGCGCTGGGTCTCAGTGCGGCCTCGGAGCTCCCTGCTCCCCTCCTGGGTGGAAGCAGGGAGGGCACATGCGCGCTCCCTGTGCTGTGCTGGGGGTTCCCAGGTGGGGAAATTCGGGGTACAAAGCTGCCCGCGCGCTGGCTGGCTGGTTGGTGCCTCTGGGCCCGAGCTGTGGCTCCGCAAGCATCTGTTCTGCGCCGGCGCAGACGGCTGGTGCCTCCACGAGGAGCCCGGGTCCTGGACGCAGGAGCAGGGGATAAACGTGCTGTGTTTTGTTAATCTGCTTCTTGCCTTCATTCTTCCAGCAATTGTACCAGACGCTATCCGATTTTGACATACGGTTCTACATGTACGAAATCCTAAAGGTAAGCTCCCGGGGACGGCTGAGAAATCCGCAGTCCCTAAGAAAATCCTCGCTCAAGCAGAGACCGGCTGCTAAATCTCCCCCGGGGAGTCTGCATGTAGAAGTGGGAGGTAGAGGGTGGAGTTCATTTGGCTACTGAACCCTGCTGGACCGTTGCCCGGCCGTCCACGTGGGATGGCTTCTTGGGCCACCGCGCGAGGGGAGGCCCAGAGGCAGGTGGCTGTGGAGTGTGTTAGCGAGCGGCTCAGAGTGCAAGGTCACCGTGTCCTTGAGAAGCCGAAGCCATCTTATTTACCTCCCCCGCATCCTCTTGCAAGACTTCGGCCTCCGCTGGGACCTGGTATTGGACGTGGCTTTGGTTGGAAGCTGCCTCTGGGGCCGGGGCCGTGCTGGAGCCTGCTCGGGTGGTCAGGGGGGGTCCGAGGGCGCCGAAACCCTCTCCCAGAGCTCTCCTTGCCTGTCCCAGCCATCCCCACCAGCAGAGACTGGCCGGGATGGACCGCAGTGTCCCGTCCGCAGGGCTTCAGCTGGAGCAGGCACTGCAGGGAACCGGCGGCCTTCGAACGAGGTCTCCTTCGGTGCGAGGTCTCCTCCGGCGGGGCTGGCACAGGGAGATGGGGTTTGCCGCCTCGCCGCCGCTCGGTCACGCTCCAGCCGTTGGGTTTGGGCTGGGCTTCAAGGGGTTGTGCTGGGGGGCAGAGCCCAGCGCACGGGTCTGCGGCGCGGCAGGCTGGTCAGACCTGTGCCGCGGGATTTTGGCGGTCTCCTCCCAGGAGAGGTGACGGTGCGTGCTGGACACCGGGGAGGGTCCGCGCTAGAGGTGACTGCGCTGGATCTGGAAGAGGGCCGAGGTGATCCCTGGGGAACGCGTCCGTGCCCGTAGCTTTTAGGACGGGCGTCACCGAAGCGGGGACTGACCTCGGTGCTGCCCGAGGCGGCTGGGCTGGCTCCGTCCCAGAACAGCCTCTGGGTCTTGTCCTTCACCGCGGCTCTGGCTGCGGGCCCTCTGCCCGATCCCGCTGCCTTGTCACGCGGAGGGCGGCTTTCTGACGGCGCCCGTTCTGTCCGCAGGCGCTGGACTACTGTCACAGTATGGGGGTCATGCATCGAGACGTCAAGCCGCACAACGTCATGATTGACCACGAGCACAGAAAGGTACGGCGAGGCCCCGGATCCGCCTCCCTGCGGAGAGGGGAACGCTGCGGGGCAGCGCTGGGCTGCCTCTGCCTCTCGGAGGGGAGAGGGTCAGCCGTGCTGTGCCAGCCTCCGCTCTCACTGCCCCGGCAGGGGTGAGCAGGGGCCGTGAGCTCTTCTCCCAGCCGCTCAGCTCCTGGCAAAGAGCCTTTTCGCTGGCAAGAGAACCAGCAGTTTGCTTTTACCCGCTTCCTCGTGCTCCTGTTTCTGCAGGCCAGCACAGACTTATCCCGCATTCAGCTGCTGTGGACGGTTGCGGTTTCAGCAGCAAAACTTCCCCGGCAGAGTTAATGCCGCGTGGTCCTGCCCATCTCCAGCAGCGCTCCCGAGCCCTTACTCAGGCCGGAGAGCGTCGCCTTTAAATCCCGGTCGGCCCTCGTTAGATCTGGGCCCCCTCGTTAGATTCAGACCCCAGTGCAGGGAGGGGGCTGAATTTGCAGCTGCTTGTTTGGAGACACAGGTGACCGTAAAACCCGCACCTGCGTCCAGTAAACTCCCTTTATTTGCCACCTGCTTGTCGGTAACTTAGGCTTGTAAATGTTACTTTAGATTTCTTCCAGCACCTCTCTAGCAGCTGGCCAGCTGGGACCTCAAATAAAAAGGACTTCAAAAGGCGGCTGCTCGGAGAGCGGGAGGCTGGGCGTCTCCCCGCGGCACGGGCAAAGCCTCTTGCAGCCGGTGAACGCCCCCGTTATCAGGGGGGCCGGCCAAACCCCCCGGTGCCCCTTGGGCGCCGTGCCCTTTGAAATCTTCTGTTGTCGCAGCCCGGTGTCGCCCCGCGTCCAACCGGCTGCGTTTTGTTGTCACCGCCATGCTGGCAGACATCTGAGCTGAGCCGATCTTGCCTTCTCCCCACATTAACATTAAAACCACTGGAGAGGCTCTTTGTGGACGGTAGATGTCATATATCTCGATTTTAATAAGTCTTCTGGCATGAGCCAGCCGGGCTTAGATGCGTTTTCTGTACGGTAGGTATAAAGCTGCTGGAAAGCTGTAATTAGAGAGTAATTATCGGTGGTTTGCTGTCAGAGTGGAAGGCAGCGTGGCACAGGTTCCACGGGGATTGTCCTAGGCCTGGTGTTCGTCAGTATTAATGACCTGGCTGACGGACCAGAGCGCGTGCGTTGTCCGCAGGTTTAATGGGCGAAACTGGGGAGGGCGGCAAGTCCCCTGGAGTCGAAAGCGATCCTGATGAGTTTGAGAAAAGATCTGAAAAACGGGGTGAAATTCCTGAGGGGGCAAATGCAAAACCTGAGTCGGAGGCAGGAGAAGTCGTGGGGGCGGGCGCAGGACGGGCGTCGCAGGGCCCCGAGCCGGGTGAGGGTGCGGGGGGAGCGTCAGCGGTGCCGTCGGGAGGGAGGATGCCGCGCCGGACCGCGTGAGCCGTGCTGTCACCCCCGAGATGCTCCTGTCACCTCTCCCCGGCCTGGCTTCGCTGTGGCACGGCACCGCTGCAGCAGAGCGCTGCGTGTCGAAGCAGCGGGGA
Organism: Puffinus mauretanicus; assembly: GCA_023333565.1. Taxonomy (NCBI): domain Eukaryota; kingdom Metazoa; phylum Chordata; class Aves; order Procellariiformes; family Procellariidae; genus Puffinus; species Puffinus mauretanicus. The sequence continues at coordinate 14,950 of JAJKFH010003208.1, read as the reverse complement.
GGGTGAGGAGAGGCGTCTTAGTGCTCGCAAACGCCCGGAGGGCTGCCGGGGAGGCGAGCGCGGGCGGCGGGCCCGGGGCCTGCGGGGTTGCGGGTCCCTGTGCCCCATCTGCTCTCCCCCCTTCCCCAGCTGCGCCTGATCGACTGGGGGCTGGCCGAGTTCTACCACCCCGGCCAGGAGTACAACGTGCGGGTGGCCTCGAGGTACTTCAAGGGACCGGAGCTCTTGGTAGATTACCAGGTACGTCCCGGCAGGGCCCGGCCCCTCGTGCCGACAGCGTGGAGACGCAGGCTGGCGGTCCCGCGGCTGCAGCCTCCCGCTTTCCTGCACCCCGCTGGGTTACAACCCGGGGGACAGCCCGGCTACAGCTCCTGCTGGCTGGAAAGGCTCTTGAGCAATCGGTGTAACCTGCCCGGGGTGAATCTGTGCCCAGGGATGAAGTAATTGGGGAAGGTGAGAGTAAAAGAGAGTATCTGCCGCCTCCAAACCGCCCCTGGGGTGGCTGCTCTTGCCTGGTCGGCTTTTCTGCCCGCGACCGACGAGACCGCCTGCAGCTCAGGGTCTGAACCTGAAGCCTGTGTTGGAGGCGCTCCTGGGCAAAGCGTGGACCTGCCGGCCGCCGTTCCAGAAACCCACCCTCCGCTCTGCCGTCCTCTCGGAGGGGGCTCAGGGCATGTTCCCCCCTCCTGGGCCGTCCCAGCAGCCTGCTGGCTCCCGGAGCTTCGCTGACCTCCCCTCTCTCTTCTCGGCTTTTCCAGATGTACGACTACAGCTTAGACATGTGGAGCTTAGGCTGCATGCTGGCCAGCATGATCTTCCGGAAAGAGCCCTTCTTCCACGGTCACGACAACTACGACCAAGTGAGCTCCGGGGCAGCACGCTGCCCGCTCCCCCCTCGCCCCCTCCTCCTGCAGACCCTCCCCTGCCCGCTCCCCCCTCGCCCCCTCCTCCTGCAGACCCTCCCCTGCCCGCTCCCCCCTCGCCCCCTCCTCCCGCAGACCCTCCCCTGCCCGCTCCCCCATCGCCCCCTCCTCCCGGGGGCGCTGGGCGAGCCCGGAGCGCGCCATGAAGCAAACCGGCGGCACCGAACCAGCGTGGCAGCCTCCGCGTGCTGCCCCGTCTCTCCATCCCCTGGGGTCTCGGTGCTCCCTGCGCCTCCTGTCCCTCTGCTTTGTCTGAGGGAGGAGTGGGTGAGCTGGCAGCTAAATCTGGGGGTGGCTGGGCAGCGGAGCAAAGCACTGGTTGTACTGGGAGGTGCTAACAGGAGCCACCTGCCTGACCCCCGCGCTGAGTAGCCGAGGTGCAGCTCAGGAACTGCAGGAGCAGCGCGCTCCGTTTCGGTTGCTCCAAACGATGCTGCAGCCACGGTGGGGTTCGTGGGATGCGGCTTCGGAGCTGGCTGGAGTTTCCCGGTTGCGTCGCTCCCTTGAGCTCAGCCAGCGAACGCGGCGTGCCCGGCGGGCCCCTACCCCCACCGCAGCCCGGAGAAGGGCCTGCAGGAACCCGCGTTTGTGGGATCCGGGCTCCCCGCTGCATCCGCCCTCGGGGCGAGGAGGGGAAATCAGGCTCTGGCTCCGCTCCAGCTCTGGAATGCCAGCCCTGGAGCGCCTCGCCCTTCCCTGCCAAGAGAGCAGGAGCAGGGCACGCCTCCGCATGGCTTCCCGCTGCCCCAGGGAAGGGCTGCGAGGCCTTGCCTTCGCCTTTCACGCTGGAGAGGACTGGGAATGCATCCTTCCCCAGCCTCGAAGCTCCGCTGAGCTGCGTCCTCGCTGGGGGAGCGAGGGACGGCGGGGGGGCCGGGACCTGCGGGGTTGTGGCTGGGCTGGCAGGAGCCCCGTCTCCGCCATCGCCCTCAGCGTTGCCGCTTCTCCCACCCTTCCGCCAGCTCGTGCGCATCGCCAAAGTGCTGGGGACGGAGGACCTGTACGACTACATCGACAAATACAACATCGAGCTCGATCCCCGCTTCAACGACATCCTTGGCAGGTGGGTGCACGGCCAGCGGGGAGCTGGATTCGGCCTTCCTCCCCGAATCCTCCCTCCCCGCCGCCTGGCCGCGCTCCTCCCGGAGCTGAGGACGGGCCCGGCGCTGGCTGGTGGGGTCCCACGTCGGGGCGCAGAGCAGGAGAGGGCAGCGTGGGAGCTGAGCGGCAGGGCACGCCGCTGATGCAGCTCTCTCCCCCTCCTCTTCCTCCTCCTCGCAGACACTCTCGGAAGCGGTGGGAGCGCTTTGTGCACAGCGAGAATCAGCATCTCGTGAGCACCGAGGCGCTCGACTTCCTGGACAAGCTGCTGCGCTACGACCACCAGACACGACTCACTGCCCGGGACGCCATGGAGCACCCGTACTTCTGTACGTCTGCCCGCACCCCTGCCTCCCCGGCTCCTCGGGGCTGCCGGGTCCCCTCCCTCTGCCCAGGACCCATCTCCTGGCACCACTCACTGCCCAGCACCACCCCGACGGTTCCCCTCATCCGTTGGGATGTGGGCAGTGCCCGTGGCGCAGCTCCGTCCTTGCTGGCTGCCCATCCGCCCCCCTGTGAGGCTGCTGCCCCATCTCTGGGGGGGCCTTGGGGGGGGCGACGAGGCGCCCGCGCTCCCCTCGGCCTGCGGGGAGCCATCGCTGACGCCTGTTGCCTTCCCCTCTGCCCCGCAGATCCCATAGCAAAAGACCCGGCGAGGATCGGCACCTCGGCTGGGCTCTCTGCCAGTAACACGCCCGTCAGCTCCTCCAGTATGTTGGCAGGTGGGTGCTGGAGCCGGCGGGGCGCTCACGGGGGACCCCCTCACCCCCCAGGGCCAAGCACCGCCGGCCCTGAGCTCTCCTGCCGACCCGCTCGCTCTCTCCGGCGCAGGTATCACCTCCATGTCCGCCTCCCAGCCCATCGGCAGCCTGGCTGCGTCGCCCGTCATCTCCTCTCCCAACGCTTTGGGCTCGCCGGTCCCCGCTGCCGCCGGCGTCCAGCCCTGAGCTCTCCTCTCGACCGCCGGCTTCCCGCAGCGCCGAGGCCGGGGCCGCGCCTGCCTTCTGCCCTCCTGCCTGCCCCTCCAGCGCCACGGGCTCCGGCCGCCCGCCGGCAGCCCCTGCCCCGAGGCAGAACCGGGGTGGGGGGGCACTCTGGAATTTTATTTTTATTTCTGTTGAGTATGGAAAAGAAAGAGCAAAAATGTAGGTTCCTTTTTTTTCTCTGTGCAGTAACAATATCACGCTCTCTGGCGATGGACCAAGGCTGATCTCTGTTGTGTCTGTGTCGGGGTACGGAGTTGGCTGCGTTCTTCTCATGAGGATCATGGTTAGTGATGCAACTACAGTGTAGAGATCTAAAATGAATAATAAAATTTATTTTCTATGTCCCTAACAGGACGGCAGGAGCAGCAGCTTCTTCTCGGGTGGGGGCAGCAGGCGGCGGGGGCCCAGGTGCCCCCGGGGGGGGGCGAGGGGGTGGGGTTGGTGCCTTTGGCACAAGCATGTGGGGGCCGGCAGCGGCTCGTGGGCTCCGCGCCACGCTCGCCCTCCTGGGCTTCCCCACAGGCTGGGGGCCTTCAGCCTCGGGAGGCTCAGCAGGGCCAAGCGCGGGGTCCTGCGCAAGGGTCGGGGCCGTGCCCCATGGAGGGGTGGATGGAGAGCAGCCCTGCCGGGAAGGACTGGGGGACACCGGTGGGTGACAAACGGGACGTGAGCCGGCAATGTGCGCTGGCAGCCCAGAAAGCCACCCGTCTCCTGGGCTGCGTCCGGAGCAGCGTGGCCAGCAGGGCGAGGGAGGGGATGCTCCCCCTCTGCTCCGCTCTGGTGAGACCCCCCTGGAGCACTGCGTCCAGCTCGGGGGGCCCCAGCACCACACAGACGTGGACCTGCTGGAGCGGGTCCAGAGGAGGCCACCGAAATGGTCCGAGGGCTGGAACAGCTCTGCTGTGGAGAGAGGCTGAGAGAGCTGGGGGTGTTCAGCCTGGGGAAGAGAAGGCTCCGGGGAGACCTGATTGCGGCCTTTCAGTGCTTAGAGGGGGCTTGTAAGAAAGGTGGGGACAGGCTTTTTAGCAGGGCCTGTTGCGACAGGACAAGGGGGAATGGTTTTAAATGGAAAGAGGGGAGATTTAGACTGGACACAAGGAAGACATTTGTTACGCTGAGGGTGGTGAAACCCTGGCACAGGTTGCCCAGAGAGGTGGTGGATGCCCCATCCCTGGGAACATTCAAGGTCAGGTTGGACGGGGCTCTGAGCACCCTGATCTGGTTGAAGATGTCCCTGCCCACGCTGGGGGTCAGGCTGGATGAGCTTTGGAGGTCCCTTCCCACCTGAACGGTTCTGACAGGCGAGGGCAGGAGCTTCTGGGGCTGCGAGCTTCCTGCAGGGCGACTCGGGCCGCTCGGTGCTGTGAGCTGGGCTTTGTGCACAGCGAAGGTCCCGGTGGTGTCACCCATCTCTTGTGGTGTCACCATCCCAGGAGAGCCCGGGGACCTTTCGAGGGGAAGCCAGATGCTGGCAGCAAGGGGGTGGGAGCTGCTGCTGCTTTCACTCCTGGCTGCTCCTCCCAGCTCTGGAGGTCTCGGGGCCCTGAGGTCCGTCTCCCCTGCAGCTGAGCTACATGGAGGGGGCCAGGGGTGGGGGGGCTCCTTCCCAGGGAGGTTTGGCCAGGCTCCGGCTGCAGCTGGAAGCCCGCTGGGAGCAAAGCCCTGGCAGCCGAATCAGCCCTGGCCCAGCACCACGGGGTGGCCAAGCTGAGGTTTGGGGGGGACACACATTGCACCCTCCAGCCTGTCCCAGCTGCTCTCGCCCCCCCCAAACTGGCTTCCCCAGCCCTCCATGGTGGGGGGAACCACCAGGGTGGGACAGAAACTGCTCCCCAGCCCCCCCCCCGGGCCAGGGCTGAGCCCCACTGCGAGCAGGGCTGGCGGGGGGAGGTCCTGGGCTGCGGGGAGTGGAGGGGAGGGAGGAACAGGGCTGGAAAAAAAAAAAAAAGACACTTTAATCACTCGGTGCTTGACAGATACCATCCAGAAGGGTTAAAAAGTGGCTGAGTGAGACCCGAGCGAGGCCGGAGGCAGCAGCAGGACCTGGCCGCCCCGCTCCAAGGAGAGGGCAGGGCCACGGGCACCGCAGGCAGCTGCCTGCGTGGGCAGCTGCCCAGGGACGGAGCAGGCAGGGCCCGGGGCTCACGGCCACCACGGCGGTGAGCTCCGGGCAGGGACTGTGCCGCGGCCACCCGGAGCCTCCGGCGGCGGCAGAGCTGGGGCGAGACCCCCACCCCCCCCCACCCCCGGGGGAGCGTGGCGGGGACGGGTGGGACAGTCACAGTCCAGGGACAGTCCTTTAAAGTGCCTTAAAGGAGGCTCTGCCGGGCAGGCGGCCGCTTAAAGCTGGGGGCTGAGGGGCAGCCAGGGCCGGAGGCCGGTTCCCCACAGCCCCGGGGCAGCCGCAGGCTCCTGCCTCCCTCCTGCCCAAGCCCACGCAGTGCCCAGGGCAGCGCGGGGGCCGTCCCCTCCCCCGGCGGGGGCTATTGCATTGATCCGACATTCAATTCACACCAAGGGGAACGCCTGCGGCTGTTCCCTACACAAACAAGAAGGTGCAAGGCAGCTGCCCGCCACGGCGCTGGCACCGTCCGAGGGCCCCTGCGCCCGCTGTCCCGGGGGGCATGGGCCGGCGGGCCCCCGCCTCACTGGTTGCCTTCATAGTTGAGCACGTAGTAGTCGTGCACGTACATCAGGACGGCGATGGGCTGCCCGATGATCAGGGACATCCAGACGGCCGCGTTCCCGTAGGTACCCCTGAGGAACTTGGAGACGAACCAGGCCAGCGGCACCTGGAAGGGACGGGGCAGCGTCAGCCCCACGGCTGCCGGCAAAGGCCGGGGGCAGCCTGGGACCTGCCCCGGCCCGTGGGGCTCAACCTCAGGGGCTGCAGGACCCTCCTGCAGCTCCAGCCCTCGTCATCCCGAGGCTGCTGCCCACCCCCCGCCCCTCCCAGGGGACCCACGGGTGCTGCCCCGGGCACGGGGAGCGGAGCAGCACCGAGTCAGGGCTCCGCTCACCTGAGCCGCCATCCCAATGAACGCCCAGAGCCGGAACATCTTCAGGGGGACGCTCACCAAGTACTGCGGGGACACAGCGTCAGCTCCAGCCCCGGGGTGGGAGCTCTCGGAGCTCCAGGGGGGGCAGGGTTGGGGGGCCAGGCAGCCCCCGGCGCTGGGAGGGAGCACTGACCTCGTGGAAGAAGGCGGACACCAGGAAAACGGCCACCTGGGCCGTCCACTTGCTGACCCCCCGCTTCAGCATGGGCTTGTAGAAGTGCCTGAGGGGCAGCACCCTGTTAGCACAGAGCCCCGGGGGCATCGCAGCCCCCCCAGAGGGGGGCGGGGGGGGACAGGAGAGTCCCCTCCCCGCGACCCCCACGTACCTGAGACACCACTTGTGCACAGGGATGTTCCAGTTCTGCCAGAAATAGGTCACCGACTCCGAGTTCCTGGGGTGAGAGCGGGCAGTGAGCCCTGTCCCGGGGGAGCTGCCGTGCCCCTGCGCCACCCCACACCGCAGGGACCCCCCCAAAAATGCCCCACACCTGGGCACGGCCCAATGCCCCTGCTCGGGGACAGGAGGGGACAGCGCTGCCCCCCTGCCCCCACTCACCACCAGTCCCTGTAGAACTCCCGGTCCCCAAACTGCATCACTTCGGCCACCACGTTCAGGCAGGAGTGGAAGAACCAGTAGAAGAAGATGAGCCAGATGAGGTGGTTGGGGACCTGGGGAGGGGGGGAGGCCGTGAGGGGGGGGCTGGCTGCCCCCCCCCCAGGGCAGGGGGACCGGGGGGCAGCGGGGGTTACTCACGGCCAGCTTCAGGAGCCGCTCGATGATCCGGGAATAATCCATGTCCTGCAAGGCAGCGGCTCCCGTCACCCCTGTCCCACAGACCCCGCGCCAGCCCGGGGAGAGGGCAGGGGGCAGGGAGGAGCGCGGGCGGGGGCTCCCCGGGGCCGGGGGGGGACGGCAGCTTGGCCGGATCCTGGCGCTGCTCTGGGGCCAGGCAGCCTCTGCCCCACTGAGGCCCCAGGGTGGGGGGAGCCCCTGTCTGCTCCCCCCCCCCACCAGTCCCTGGGGGACCCCCAAGTGCTGGGGGCCCCCACCACTCACCCGAAACGGCTTCATGGAGTTCTGGATCGTGGGCACCATCCACTGAAACAGAAAAGGCGGCTGGAGCCGGCGCCAGCCCCGGCCCGGGGAGGGGGGGAGCTCCCCGGCCCCCCCGTGCTGGCAGGGCGAAGCCCCCCACTCCCCCCCTACCTGCTGGATCAGCCCCACCATCAGCTGGATGAAGAAGAGCTGGAAGACAGAGGGAGCCGTCAGCGGGGGGACTGGCAGCCCCCCCATCTCAGGGACCCCCCCCATCACCCCTCCCTCATCCCCTCCTGCCACAGGGATTCCCCCCCACCATCCCCCCCACCTCAGGGGTCCCCCCCCCATCCCTCCCATCTCAGGGACCAGCCCAGCTCCCCCACCTCAGGTACCCCCCCCCACATCATCCCGCCCATCATCCCTCCCGCCTCAGGGACCCCAGGGGGACCCCAACCCCAGCAGGAACCCCTGGACTCCCCCCTAGCAGGACCCTGGACCCCCCACCAGCGGGAGTCCAACCCCAGCAAGACCCCCTGGTCCCCCCCCAGGGAGACCCCACCCCCAGCGGGACCCCCCTCAAGCAGGTCTCCAACCCCCCCAGGACTCCCTGAACCCCCCCCCGCAGCGGGACCCCCCGGCCGCCCCCCCAGGACCCCCTGGACCCCCGCCAGCAGGACCCCAACGCCCCCAGACCCCCTGGCCCCCCCCAGGACCCCCGGCCGCCCCCAGCTCTCACCATCTCGAAGAGGCGCCGGAGGAGGAAGCGCTTGCGCACGCGGGGGGAGCGGGGGAAGTTGAGCTCGTAGCAGAGGGTGGGCGCGAAGAGAAAATAGTAGAGATCTGCGAGGAGGGGGCGCGTGGGGCGGGGGGCGGCTGCAGCCCCAGGGACCCCCGCGGGGGCCTGGGGACCCCCCCCGAGCGGGTCGGGGACCCCCCCGAGGTCCGTGGGCAGCACTTACTTCTGTAGGTGAGGTTGGCCGGGTAGGTGACCCCGTTCTCCCCCAGGTCCCCGTTGGCTTTCTGGGCCCCGGCAGCTGGGGGAGGGGACAGGAGCCGTGAGCCCCCCACGGCGGGACGAGCCCCGTGCCCCCCCCCGCGCCCCCCTCCCCCAATGCCGTACCTGCGGCCGAGCCCTCCCCGGGGGCCGGGGGGGCTGTTTTCGCCTCCCTCCCCGCCCGACACCATTTATTGACGTCCCTGAAGGAGAAGAGCTTGAGGAAGATGATGGTGTAGACCATCAGGGCGAAGATGGACCCCACTGCGGGGAGAGGAGAGGAGGTGAGGGAGGGGCAAGGCCGGACCCTGCCCCTCCCCCCCCCCCACGCCCCCCACCCCGGGGGGAGCCTGGCCCCTGTCCCCCCCTCACCTGGGGTGATGGAGGTGACGACGAGGACGACGCCGGCGGGGAAGCAGAGGATGGCCAGGAGGTTGAGGGCGTGCAGGGCGGTCCCCGCGCCCTCCGAGAGGGAGCCCTGCGGGAGGGAGGGGTGAGACGGAGGGAGGGGGGGCACGGGACACCCCCCCCGGCATGGGGAGGGGGCACCCAGCACCCCCGGGGGCTCACCGCTGCCAGCCGTCTCTCCACGGCCAGGGCCACCACCACGAAGACGTTGGCCACTGCGAAGAGAGGAGGAGGAGGAAGGTGTTAGGAGGCAGGACCGTGGCCCCACGGCCCCGACTCAGGGGGCTTCGCCAGCCCCCCCCATGCCCACGGGCGCGGGGGGGCCGGGGGGCACTCACCGATGACCAGGCAGAGGGAGGGCCAGCTGTAGGGGTCTTTGAGGAAGAGGGAGACCACCTGGATGGGGTCCACCAGGATCCCGTACCTGCGCGGAGGGGGGGCTGAGCAGCCGGTTCCCAAAGCCGGGTGGGCCCCCCCGGACACCCACCGCCTCCGAGACCCCAATATGGGGGGGGGGTGCTCCCTTACGCACCCGCGTTTCCCCACGGGGCCGGTCCCTGCTCCCCCAAACCCCCAGCGGGGGGGCTCCAGTGGGACCCCAGGGACCGATGGCACCCCCAGCCCCACGGGGATGGAGGGGGTGGGGGACAGAGTCCCTGTGTGTCCCCCCGCCCCCCATCGTGGCCCCCCCACTCACTTGATGAGGTTTTCCAGGAAAAGCCGAGCGTTGCTCAAGACCTGGAAGAGGAAGGAGGAGCGGGGTGAGGGAGCGGGGTGAGGCAACGGGGGTGCCCCCACCCCCCCCGGGCACCCCGGGGTTGGGAGCAGCTCAGGGACGCTCTTGCGTCACCGGTGCCACGAGTCTGTGCAAGGGTTGCGGTGAGTCACGCGCCAGCGCCGGCTCGGATACGGCCGCCCCGGTCAGCGGCCACGCAACCGCGGCTGCCCCGGGGCGGGGGGGGGGGGGGCTTCACGCCTCCCCCGCCAGGCCCAGAGGCCGGCGACGGCCCCGGCACGGCGGCACCGGGAAGCCGGTGGCGGGCACGGCCGGGCGCCATCGGCACGAGCTCCTTCTTGTTCGTTTTCACCCGCTAATTGAATTAAAGCCACGCCGGGGGATCAGCCCCCACCGCGCCGGTTCTGGCGGCAGAGCCGCCCTCGGGGGGCCGCGGCCGCGCTGCGGGGGGGTCCGTCCCGGCGCGGGGCCCCCCGACTCACCAGCATGACCACACACCAGTTGAGGACGCCCCGGTAGTTGCTGTAGCCGCTGGCCGAGCTCAGCAGAGACTCCTGCACCTTGTGACACCTGGGGACAAGCGGAGGGGGGGGGGGACACGGCAGCGGGTCAGCCTGGGGGGGGGGGACACAGCCAGGGCCACCCCAGGGACCCGGCAGCGGCTGGGGACACCGGGACGTGCGCTGGGGCCGCGGATGGGGAAAATTTGGGGAAAGAGTGGATTTTGCAGCAGGTCAGGGGGGCTGCAGGATGGGGGGGGGGGGCAGGGGGGCAGCAGGCAGGAGCCCCCCAAGGACTTGGGGACGCGATTTTCGCCCCCCAGGAGGGGACGGGGGTGTCCCAGCACGTTCCAGTGGTGCCAGGGCTGGGCACAGCCCCGAGCTGCAGGCAGCGCAGGCAGCGCAGGCAGCGCCCAGGGCCGGGTCCAGAGTTCCCCCTCGCTGCTGCAGCCCCCGCCCCAGATAAGATTTAGGGGTACGGAGGGGTCAGGGACTGATCCTGCCCCTGCCGCGCCCCGAGGTGGGGGGGTACGGAGCCGGGGGGTGCAGCGCTATTTCGGGACGTCACCGCAGGCAGCGGGCAGGACCCCACGCCCCCCCACCCAGCCCGGGGGGGGGACCCTGGGGGCTTTAGGGGTCCCCAGGGGATGGGACCCCCCCCAGGGCAGGGGACGGGTCCCCAGCCAGGGGCAGCCGCTGCTGCACGGGGTGGGGAGGGGGGGTCACAGCCCAGCACCCAGCTTGGGGCCCCCCTCCCCCAAAAGGGCCCCCCCCTCCCCCAAAAGGGCCCTAAAACCCGGGGGACGCCTCCTCCGCCCCCACCCACGCCAGCCTCGGGGGGGCTGGAGGAGACCCCGGGGTGTCCCAGGGACCCCTCGGGGTGACCGCAGAGGGTGACACCCCCCGAGGCTGCGACCCGGGCACCCCAGGGCCGGGGGGGGGGGGGGGTTCGGTGCCCGGGGGAGCCCCGGGGGGGGCGGGGGGGGTGTCGTGGCGGGGGGCGGTCAGGACCCCCCCTGGCAAGGGGCTCACGAGTGTCCCCGTCCCCGGGGAGCACCGGCCGGGCCACCACGGAGCCCGCTGCGGGGACAGGGACACCGCGGGGGCACCGGGACCCCAGGGGTCACCGCGATCCCGGGGGGGACCGAGGGGACCGGGACCACCGGAGGCCACTGGGACCCCGGGAGGGCAGCGGGGCGGGGGTCAGGCCGGGGGTCACCCCGGGGGTTCCCCGTGCAGGCGCGGTCCCGGCAGCGGGGCCGGGGCGGGGGGGGGGTGGGGGTCGGCCCCGCGGTCACGGCGGGGCCCGGCGCGGGGCCGTTACCTGAAATCTCCGGCGGGATCGTGGCCGGGGTCACCGCCGCTGTCGCCCTGCCCGGGCTCGGGGGGCGGCGGTTGCTGCTGCTGCTGCTGCTGCCGCCCCGCCGCCCCCCCCCGCCGCCGCCGGGCCCCCCCCGCCGCCGCCGCCGCCGCGCCGCGGTCGCCCATGCTGGGCCCGGCCCTGGCAGCGCCGCCGGCCCGCGCCGCCTCCCGGCCACCGTACCGCGCCCCCCGCCCGCCACGGCCTATGTAACCTTGGCAACCGCCCCGCCCCCTCCGCCTCGCCCCGCCCGACCAATGGGAGGGGCGGGGGGGCGGGGGGACTCCAACTCCCAGCGGCCTCCGCGGCGACCCACCCCTGCCGGCGTTGTGATGGGCGGCGGAGAAGACCAATAGCGAGGCGGGATGCGGCGGAGCGAGCCAACGGCGAGGAGGGGCGGTGCGGTGGTGGCCAATGGGAGAGCGGAGCGGCGGGGGACGGGGCAGCGCGGCGATGAGCGGCGGCCGGCGGGCGAGCGGGGGGCGGCGGGCGGAGCGGGGGGGGAGCGGGGGTGAGGGGGGGCCGGGGGGGGTGCACGTGCACTGGGGGGCGGGGTGTGCACTGGGGGGGGCCATAACGGGGGGGCCGGGGGGTGGGGGTGCAGTGGGGGGTGGGGGGGTGTAATGGGGGGGCCCTAATGGGGGGGCGGGGGGGTGCAGTGGGGGGGGCCATAACGGGGGGGCCATAATGGGGGGGCCATGGGGGGGGGTGGAGGGGGTGCAAGGGGGGGCCGGGGGTGCAGTGGGGGGGGTAGGGGGGTGCGGGGGGTCATGGGGGGGCCATGGGGTGGGGGTGTAATAAGGGGTGGTATACAGGGGTGTAATGGGGGGCCATGATGGGGGGCCATGTGGGGGAGGCCATGGGGGGGGGTGTAATGGGGGGCGGGGGGGTGCAAGGGGGGTATGGGGTGGGGGTTGTGAGGGGGGGCCACGGGGTGGGGGGTGGGGGGGGATAGGGGGGCCGTGGGGTGGGGGTGCAGTGGGGGCATGGGGTGCGGGGGGTGGGGGTGGGTGGGGGTGCGGGGGGCATGGGGGGGGCAGCGGGCGCTGCGGTGCCGTGCGTGCTTTGCCGTGCCGTGCGGGCCAGCGCGGTGCCATGTCCTGCCAGCCATGCCGGCCGTGCCACATGGGCCACTGCGGTGCCACGCTGTGCCAGCCGTGCCGTGCTATGCCGTGCCACGCCATCCCAGCCGTGCCACGCCATGCTGTGCCACGCGGGCCATTGCGGTGCCACGCCATGCTATGCCATGCTAGCAATGACATGCCATGCCATGCCGTGCCGTGTGGGCTATTGCGGTGCCATGTGGTGCCATGCCAGCCATGCTGTGCCGTGCCAGCTGTGCCACGTGGGCCATTGCAATGCCATGCCGTGCCAGCCATGACGTGCTATGTCGTGCCACGCTGGCTGTGCCACACGGCCATTGTGGTGCCATGCCATGCCGTGCCGTGCCATGCTGTGCCATCTCAGCCATTGTGGTGCCATGTGGTGCCATGCCATGCCAGCCATGCCACGCCATGCCATGCTGGCTGAGCCACACGGGCCATTGCGGTGCCACGCCGTGCCATGCCATGCCAACCGTGCTGTGCTGTGCCAACCATGCTGTGCCATGTGGGCCATTGCGGTGCCATGCCATGCTATGCCATGCTAGCAATGACATGCCGTGCCATGCCGTGCCGTGTGGGCCATTGCGGTGCCATGTGGTGCCATGCCATGCCAGCCATGCCGTGCCATGCCAGCTGTGCCACGTGGGCCATTGCAATGCCATGCCGTGCCATCCATGCCATGCTATGCCGTGCCACGCCATCCCGGCCATGCCACGCTATGCCGTGCCACGCTGGCTGCACCACACGGCTGTTGCGGTGCCATGCTGTGCTGTGCCGTGCCAACCATGCTGTGCTCTGCCATGCCGTGCCCTGCCAACCGTGCCGTGCCATGCCGTGCCATGTGGGCCATTGCGGTGCCGTGCCGTGCCAATGATGCCGCGCAGCGCCGTGCCCCGCGGTGCCGACGGTGCCCCGCGTCCCCTGCGCGCCGGCGGCGGGGCGGTGCGGGCGGCGGGCGCAGCAGCGGGTGCAGGTGCTGCGGGCGCTGCGCAGTGACCCGGTGGGGCTGGAGGGGCTGCGGGCGGCCGCCCTGGGCGAGGGGGGGCTCTGCCCCGAGCTGCGCCCGCAGGTCTGGCCCCGGCTGCTCAGCGTCGACCCCGGCGCCCTGCCCCCCCGGCCAGGTATGGGGGGCGGGGGGCCGGGTTCCCTTTACACCCCCTTCCTGCTCAGCCTTGGCCCGGTGCAACAGGCTGGCACCCCCCCCCCCCATCCCCCATCCCCCCCCACCCCATTTTCCCCCCCTTCCCCCCACCCCATTCCCACCCCCGCCCCCTTCCCCCCCCAACCACATCCCCCCCATTCCCCAGCCCCAGCCCCCCCATTCCTCCCAACCCCCCATCTCCCCCCTTTTCCCCCCACCCCCACCCCATATCCCCCCCATCCCCACCCTCCACCCCATTTTCCCTTCCCCCACCCCATTCCCACCCCACCCTTTCCCCAACCACATCCCCCCATCCCCCAGCCCCAGCCCCCCCATTCCCCCCAACCCCCATCTCCCCTTTTCCCCCACCTCCACCCCATGTCCCCCATCCCCCCACCCCATTTTCCCCCACCCCATCTCACCCCCGCCCCCTTCCCCCCAACCACATCCCCACACCAGCCTCCCAGCCTCCCATTCTCACTCCCCACCCTGCCCCATGTCTCCCCATCCCTCACTCCCCACGTCTCCCACTCCCCATGTCCCCCCACCCCCATTCCCCCCAATCCCCCATCTCCTTTTTCTCCACCCTCAATTCCCCATGTCTCTCTATTTCACTCCCCCATGTCTCACCCCCACCCCATGTTCCCCCCACTCCTTACCTCACTCCTCTCAGCCCCCGCTGCCTGGACACAGCCCTGGATGCCCTCTCGTGCCTCTGCAGCCCCCCCCGCCCTCCAGGACCACCGGGACCGGGCGCAGGTGCTGCTGGACGTGGCTCGCTCGGCGCCCCGCTTCCCCCCCGGTGAGCGCGGGGCGGGACCCCCGGGCTGGGGGGGCTGGGGGGAGGCTCTGCAACGGGGGGGCTGTGCCTGGGTATTGGGGTCTCTGGGGGGGCTGTGCCGGGGGTGGGGGGGGTGCAGTGGGGGCTCTGCCCTCCGTTGAGGGCTCTGCAATGGGGGGCCGCCGGGGCTCCTGAGGGGGCCAGGCTGGGGCTGTGCCGGGGGTCTGAGGGGGGCTGTGCTGGGGCCGTGCTGTGGGGCAGCTGGGGAGGGGGCTCTGAGGGGCTGTGCCGGGGAGGGGGTTCTGGGGCCGTGCCTGCTGGGGCTGGGTGGGCGCAGGAGGGCTGCTGGGGGGCGCAGAGAACTGGGGTGCCGGGGGCGTGAGGCCGGGTGCTGGGGCAGCCTGGGTGCTGCAGGCCTGGTGCCGGGCGCAGAGGGCCGGGTGCCGGGGGGGGGGGCGCAGGGGGCCGGGTGCCGGGGGGGGGGCGCAGGGGGCCGGGTGCCGGGGGTGCCCGCACCCAGCGGCGCTGCCCCCCAGGCATGCCGGCCGAGCAGCGGCGGGTGCTGCAGGAGCAGCTGGCGGGCCTCATCCTGCACGTCCTGCGCGCCCACCCCCAGCTCCACTACTACCAGGGCTACCACGACGTGGCCCTCACCCTGCTGCTGGTGCTGGGCCAGCGCCGCGCCGCCCCGCTGCTGGAGCAGCTCTCCACGCACCACCTCCGGTACCCCCCGGGACCCCCACCCACCCCGGGACCCCCTGGGACCCCTCCGGGACCCCCACCCACCTCCAGGACCCACCCTGGGACCCCTCCGGGACC